>CAUYON010062058.1:0-31142 GCA_963573935.1 Arctocebus calabarensis
GACAGAGCCTCAAGCTGTCACCCTGGATAGAGTGCGGTGGCCTCACAGCTCACAGCAACCTCCAATTCCTGGGCTCAAGCGAGTCTCCTGCCTCCACCTCCCAAGTAGCTGGGACTACAGGCGCCCACCACAACGCCTGGCTATTTTTTGGTTGCAGCCGTCATTGTTGTTTGGTAGGTCCAGGCTGGATTCGAACCCGCCAGCTCAGGTATACGTGGCTGGCACCTTAGCCTGTTGAGCCACAGGCACCGAGCCTATTCCACATTTTTTTCAATAGTCTTTTTCTAAGTCCTCTAATCTGTTCCATTACTTATTTGTCTATATATGCAGCAGTACTATATTGTCTTAATTTTTAAATCCTTGATATCTGGTAAGATTAATCCCTGTCGAAAAAAATGTTTTAGCTATTCAGGACAGGCAAGAGGCTTTTGTTGTGGAGCCCAGAAGTCTCACAATGTTCCCCAGGTTGGTCTTAAAATCCTGGCCCCAAGCAATACTACTGCCTCAGCTTCCCAAAGTACTAGGATTACAGGTGTGGGGTACCACACCCAGCTTCTAGGACAAGTACTGTTAAAGGAAGACAGAGAGCTACGAGAATAGGTAACTATAGTTTGGCGCCTGTAGCCCAAGCAGCTAAGGCTCCAGTCACTTGGGAGGCTGAGGCAAGAGAATCGATTAAGCCCAGGAGTTGGAGGTTGCTGTGAGTTGTGATGCCACAGCACTCTACTCAGGGGGAGAGCTTGAGGCTCTGTCTCCAAAAAAAAAAAAAAAAAAGAGAGAGAGAGAGAGAGAACAGGTAACTAGAAAACATGACCTAATCTGAAGGGAGCAGGTGGGTAGGAAAGGTTGCTCTGAAGAACAAATATTTAAACTGAATCCTGCAAGTTGAATAGGATTTACTTTTGTGAAAAGTTGTTGTTTTGGTAAGGGCATGGGGTTGTGGGTAGAACTTTCTAGGAAAAAATAATAGTAAATGCAAGAGTACTGTGGTGCCTTTGAACAAGCTAATGTAACTGAATTCAGACAGAGGAAGAGTGTGGTATGAGCTGAAAATGGAGAGATGGGTCCTACTGGGCTAAGTCAGATTGTGCATTTGGACTTAATTCTTTACCTCCAAAAGGTTTTATGCCAGAAGTGACACAATAGGTGATTTTTTTTTTAATTTGTTAAATACATTAAAGAAGGCACAATGCAGGAATTTCGTTAATAAAATGGAAGTTTAAGTACGATTTTCATAATTATCTTCATTAAAATTATTCTGAGAGGTTATACATTTTATCGCTAACATTTAGATTCAGCGTGGTGCCAGAATAGCAGAAAAGAAAGAGCATAGCCTTTGGAGAAATTCAGATCAGACTTTTATCTTAGCTTTTCAAATTATCAGCTGTGTGATTTATATCATTGCTATTGATTTCCTCATCCGTAAAATGGGAATAATATTTGCTTATAGGCTTTTGTTAATACAATTTGTTTATCAGGAAGAGCACATCTGAGAAATAGAATTAAACTTGGCTCAACTATCCAGCCTGTGACAATCTCCCCACAAATTTCTATAACTTCCAGTAATGCATGCCCCTATGATTCTATCTGCTTTTATGTTTTTCCACCTACAAGTTTACCTTAGCATAGCAGTCTGAAAGGAAACTCAATTCCTTTGCACTCTCATCAAATGTTTCCCGAACCAAACAACTTTGTGTAAGTTTAACAAATGCAGTAGACATTGGAGGAAGGTCCCACAGGGAAGGTTTATGTTGAGAATTTCAGTCTTCCAAAATCACTGGTTCCTTTTCCTGTCTTCCTCTTCCGACTCCCCTTTTCTTTCTAGTTCAACAACAATGAAAAAATAAAGAAAACTTACCTCTGCTTACAAAGAATACTGCCGCCTACAACAATATCCCCTTACTGTCTCACGTTATCAATCATGTTTTTCTGAAACAGTCCTCCTTTTTAAAGATAAATTCTAGTGGATAATATTTGCTTCATAGCATTACATGAAGATTTCAAAATCATTTACTTATAAATACTATATACTATAATATAATTATAATCCATTTTTATAATATTTTGTTTCTTAGTATTTAGAAAAACATATTAACCCTTTTTTAGGTTTTTCTTAGAGCAGAGCCATCCCCTTGTCAAAATATTCCTAATTCAGGAACCTCAAATCATAATGGCTTCCAAATAAAGGTTTATTTTCTTTACTAATTTTTCACATGGGCTCCAGATCAACTTTTGGAAGTGGGTAGGCTATTGCTCTGCTCTGTATGTCTTCACATTCTGGGACACTGGTTGAAGTTGTATCCCCTATGTGGGACATGCCATTCTCATGGCAGATGGAAAGAAGGGCCAGAGTCAAACACACAAAGCCTCTCATACCGTCTGCTGAACCATGACACACACCATGTCCACTCACATCTCACTGATCAAAGTCCCATTGCGAAGCTCAATGGCAATGAGACAGAGTAGAGAGACTGAATATACAGATGAATAATGCTGGACCTATGTGAGAGAACTCTGACTCACAATCGTGCAGCAGCCAGCCCAGGAAGCCAAACCACAATCTCTGCAATGATTGACCCAGAACAGTCAGAACCTCTTCAGTGACTGCCAGATTCCCAATTTTTGCCCCTGCTTCCAACTCAAGCTCAACCAGAAAAAGTAAAATATGCTTTCCTAACCAATCAAATAACATGTCCCACTTCTAGTTAGCCTGCTTGCAGTGTCCCCATGCCACATCAATCAGAGTAAACCCTTCCCTATTTTTCACTAGAAAGCCTTGCCACTCTCCTGCCTGCCTTTGAATCTCTAATAAGTGCAAGGGATGGTAACTGACGATACAGAACATTCTGAATAATCGCTGTTTGTTCTTGTTTGGATGGTTTTTGCTTATTTCCCCAAAATATATGCCTCGTAAGGTGAGAGGGTGGAGTGGGGAAGGTTACTGCAAATCACAAGTTGAGGGAAGGGGAGAAGAAATAGAAAAGGAAAATAATACAATCTTCTTTAGTCCACTCTTGTAATCAAGAAGAGTTGCTTGCTTTCCTTCCACAGGTGAAATTCCATCCAATTTTGAGGGAATGCCTGAAGTCCAGGATTTCCTGATAGTCTTTGTTTCAGGTGTGGGCATGTCTACTCTTTCTTCAGAGATGTACAGAGTAAAACACAAGTTACATATCCAAGACAGAGTAGTGGACAAGGGACAGTAGCAAACCCTCTTCAGAAAAGGGAATGAGGGTGTGCAGTAGCACTTGGGGGGGGGGGAGGGGGTTTGGTGAGCTCTCACCTAACAGGCACAACGTAGGAGTATACGGCCCACCTCCCACAGGAGGGGCACAACTACAACTACCACTTGGATTTTACCTAACAAATGTAAACAATGTAAAGCAATCATCTGTACCTCAATATTAATTTGAAATTAAAAAAAAAAATCCAAAATCCTGCTGGCAAATGTTGCAAAGGCCTCTTCTGTGTGGAGGAAATGATCCCTGACTGGGCTCCAGTTCTTCTTGGAAGTAGCTCTCAGTCCATTTTTCTCCATGACTTTGGCTCTACCTTCTGGGAGGTCCTTCCTTTTTCATTATCTTCCTTGGCTACATCTAAAGAAGTAGAATGCTCACCATTGTGCCTGAAAATTTTTATCAACCACCTTCCTGCCAATAGAGAAGTAGGGACCCAACAGTTTACTTTCATCCTGTTCAGTCACCCCCTCTCTCTCCTTCCCTGTCACACACACACACTCCACTGTTGGCTTTCTATCTGATTCCTGTTAGATTCATGAGTGCTATGATTGAAATGTGTCCCCCAACATTCATGGATTGGAAACTTAATCCCAAATACAATAGTGTTGAGAGGTGGAAGCGTTGAGAGATGAAGGAATGGATTAATGTGGGTTTGTTATCTCACTCTGGTCTCTCATGCTGCCCTTTTGCCCTTCCACTTTCCACTATGGGATGACACAGCAAGAGACCTTCACCTCTTGATCCTGAACTTCTCAGCCCTCAGAACCATAAGTCAAAGAAATTTCTATTATTTATAAATTACACATTCCATGTTATTGTGTTATAACAACACAAATGGACTAGGACAAAGAGTCAACAGCCACCACTCTGATTTTTATAAGACTTACTCTCTCTTTAAGAAGTAGTTTGGGCTTACCAGTGTTTTATAGGATAGGCATGCACTATCTCTTTTCCCTGAGCTATCTTTCCAGATTAAAGGATTTATTTTGGAGAGAGAGAGGCATCCATTTAGAGATTTTAACAAAGGGTGTATTAGCCACACCCATATATTGATTTTTTTGTCTCAAGGGTGAATTTTAATTGTTTCAATTTTATCTTTCACTGGCAGATAAGAAGAACAATCATACAAGTTTCAACATTAATAAATTTTCTGTTTTTTTCCCCTCATCTTTCCTTGGCCAATTCTTTTCTAAAGCTCATCTCTTCTTTAGAGTTTCTTGTCAAATGCATCTCATAACAACCATGGTATTCCAGTGACATTCTGTTTCACCACACCTTAACCTAAAGTCACAAGTATGTTAAATGTATTTTTATAGAGTTATGTCATGGTGGCTTGAGGTAGTCGCCAAAATAATTGAATTATCCACGATTTTACCACTTATTTCTTGGAAATCTAAAATGTTGAATTTCAAGCAACTGCCTCCCTCCTAAAATGTTGGAGCTTCAGGCAGCTGCCAGGTTTCTCAGTTCTTGGAGTGCTCGTGGCCAAAAAATGACCAGACACCTAGAGTAAGGCAAGCATGAAAAAAAGTTTATTAAGAAAGAGAAAGATAGACTCACAGAATAAGAGCAAGGTATAAGCTTATAGAGCAAGATATATATGCCAGAGACAGCAAACAGGCCCCCATTGTTGTGACAGAGAAAAGGCAAGGAGGCAAAAGTTAAGGCCAGTGATTCTCTTTTATACCACCTGGTCAGACCTACCTTGTAGTTCAGAGGTCACTTTGGAACCAGAATCTTACCAGGTATGGACCTCCCTAGAACCCCTCTAAGAACCCATGGAAGGGGTGTGGGCCACATGATAATTAGTCTCAAGGCTGTTCTAGGTCATCTTTAAGGCTCTACTGTACCTGGTGTTAGACTAGAGAGTCTTCTACATCCTTTTGCAGTTGGCACGCTAAGTTCTGATTGGTAGATAGATAGGCTGCGCCCTCCTCTCCAGATGTGAGCAATTTCTTGGGACAAATTAGGGTGGGAGGCAACCAGATGGAGGTCTCAGGAGATCCTGATTTCTACCTAACTACCTAACATTATCTGCCTTCAAATTACATTGAATATTTACTACCCTATATCATAAATTGCCATTTTTGTCAATTAATGTTTTCTGACCAGAAGCCAATGCTACATCTTTTGGGGTTTTGCTAAGCAGTAGCTACTTCAGTACCAATTTTTTGTGTTAGTCAGCTTTCTTGCAATAACAATGATCCCCCAATTTCCATAGCTTACAAAATAAAGGTTTATTAAGTACTGATAATACACATAGATTACAAATAACCCTCATGGTAGATGGAGGAATGTATCATGGCCAGTCATTTAATGACACTTATTACATCTGATCAAATGCAACTGGCAAAAGGAAGTCACATGGCCAAGCCCACTACCAATAGGACAAGGAAGAATATTCTTCCATGATTGGGAATTGCAATGGGTTAAAATATGCAATTTTCCAAAAGGGAAGGGAAAGTATTGGGAATATAATCAAACTGACCAAAAGGATAAAGAATAGAACTATTTGAGAAATATATTTTTATCTCTTAACATTGACAAAGCAAGAAAATAAATAAATGAGTTAGAATCTCTGCTAAAAGTTTGTTGTTGTTGTTTGTTTGTAATCACAAATGCCAGGAACTTAAATCTTTGTTAAGAAGAAATTAGTCTTATTCTATCCAGGTAAGAATGATGACTGCCATTTCCAGGTGGATATAGTTATAATTTATACTGCCTTACATTTGTTCTTACCTAAACTTTGAAGAGAAGGAGGAGGAGGTAGAGAAAGAGGAAGAAAAAAGAGAAGAGAAAGAAGAGGGGAAAAGAGACTATGTGTGTAATTTGTTTTTGCTTACAATGGTGTTGTTTTCACTTCCTCTCCAGTCACATATAAATTTGTCATATTCCACGTGGAATAAAGGAAAAATTGTTCCGCACCAACTCTGCTCACTTTGCATTTCTAAAACTACCAAGACTGGAGAAACTTGGTGGCAAAGGAAGGATAGGATTACAGATTCCACGTTTCAGGGATGTAAACCAATTTCCTTCTCCAGCAGCCTCTCACCAGCAGACTAGGCCAATTTCTAGCATAGCATGAAGGCAGTAAGGCCATATCTACTCCAATAATAACAGTTCTCAAAGTTTAGGAGTAAACTGCCCTACAGATCAGTAGCTAAATGCCCAACCACCCTCCATGTTAATATTTACCTGTGGTCCAATGTTAGGAACAGAGACTCAATCTTTTTTAAGGCAGTTGCTAGTTTATACATGAAACTTTGTGCCAAATAGGAAAAAGATGTCTACTCAATGTAGGCAAATTAGAAAAACACCCCCACCATCATGGGTAAATCTTTTTAAATGTCTCTCCAACTTTGATGAAATAGTAAAAGTCCCTTGTCCCACTGAGGGAGCGCACATGGCTTAGTTAAAGAAAGTAATATTGTGAAAAGAAATGGACCCCCCTCCTTCCCAGTGAATATAGCCCTTAGCCAGGGTTTTGGCTTGGCAAGTGCAGTGTGGCTTTGATTGCAGCCTCTGCTCACCCTCTGGACCAGGTGCCTTTGTTCAATGCACAAAACACAATTATGAGGGACAGCGCTGCATTTGACATTAAACATGGGATGCAAAAAATCTCAGGTAAAACTTGTCCTAATGTATATTTTCCCCCAATAAATTTCATTCTCAACTCCTGCGGACCAGCAGTGAGTGTTTTAATTAAACTCTACACTGACGTGAGCCAGTCACTTACATCCATTCTCTATTAAGAAAGGAGCCTCTGGGAACTTAGTGGTTTGAGCACAGTAAGACCTTTCTCTTGCATGTAGGTAATATGTCATGTTTAGTGCCCTCCAAAGGAGTTATTTATATACTGTCTTAATATAGAAGCAAGCTGGTGGGCTAGGGCTTGCAGGTATTTTCTCTGGGTCTCTTCCACTGTCATTTAGCATTTTATTCTTCTCTCTAGTTCAATCTTCCACATTTAGAACCTTACCTTTTCTTACCAATTATCAGTAACCATATACTTGAAAATGTTAGCAGGATTTTCTCAGGCACCTGCTGTCCACTACCACATGTAGTACTATAAATGGCTCTCATTAGAGAGATTTGCCATATGCTATCATAAAGAAACCATTCTTCACCTCCTGTGCTTCACATATCATGTTTGGCAGTGCAAACGTATGGATTGTTTAATGTTGCACAACACTCACGAATAGAATTTAAACAAAAAATGCTCAGCAAAGTAAGACTATTTACTTTTGCAAGAAGCCAGTATCAGAGCAATACAGCAGCCTAAACTATTATGTAGATCCTAATTTTTTTTTTTTTTTAGAAACAGAGTGTCACTTTATCACCCTCAGTAGAGTGCGATGGCCTCACAGCTCACTGCAACCTCCAACTTCTGGGCTTAGGTGATTCTCTTGCCTCAGTCGCCTGAGTAGCTGGGACTACAGTTGCCTGCCACAATGCCCATCTATTTTTTTGTTGCAGTTTGGTCGGGGCCAGGTCAAACTCACCACCCTCAGTATATGGGGCCGGCACCCTACCCACTGAGCCACAGGCGCTGCCTGTGGGTCCTAACTTTTTGCATTTGTACAGTATCCACTCTGGCAATGTGTATGTGTTCCATGTGCAAAAAGAGTGGCTTGTGACTTGCTTACCTACTCACAGCATAAGCAGTTATGAATGATGTAAGGCTATTCATCAATAAGCTAGAAGATAAAATGAATATCAATTTTTTAAAAACTTGCTCAGCTCTAATGTTTATCAGGATAATTTAAAAATTGACTTTTTTTATTTTATTCTTTTCTTTTTTTTTGCAGTTTTTGGCCAAGGCTGGGTTTGAACCTGCCACTTCTGGCATATGGGGCCGGTGCCCTACTCCTTTGAGCCACAGGTGCTGCCCAAATAATTTTTTTAAATGTTATTTAAAAATTAAAAATATTATTTTAAAAGGAATTTATTTATTCACTTAATAGAGAATCAGTGTGGTTGGTCATTGCAATGTAACTTAAGTGAGTTTATACAACTTTCGTAAAATGGTTTATAAGTTCTCATGGCATTGTGACTCTCCTGAGAATTCTAAGATTAAGTGATCCAGAGATGAATACTCTCCAAGTCTTGTCCTTTTCAACTTTATTTGATGTAAAGATAAAAGAAGGGTGTTTTCAGCTGTAGGTAATACAGATCTCAAATCAAACTAACCAGAATAATAAAAAAAGAAATTAGCTCACATAATAAGAGGTTCAAAAGTAAGGGGTTGATTGAGTCAATGGCTAATAATGTCATCAGTTTCATCCTTCTCTCCACTATTGTTTGCTTTATTCTTGGACTAGTTACAAGATGACCTTGGCAATTCTAGAGCTCATGTCCTAACAAAAGACAGATATTGGACTTTCTCTTCTGTGGCTCTCTCTGATGAGCAAGAAGATGTATCCTATAGGGTCTCCTGGAAGTTTCCCCATCTCATTCCTAAACCACAAAACCACCACTGGCAAAAGGAATGGAATTGCCCTATAACAACAAGACCCGCTGTTGTGACCATCCCGGTGTGGAGGGTATATTTTCACAAAATTGGGTTTCTGATAGAAAAGAAGAAAGAGGAAGTGGATGCTGATCGAGGAACCAATATGACCGTCACAAATAGCTCAATCTGCAAATGATTCAATTAATCTTAGTTAAAGTGTCTCCAACATTATTAATGGACTCCAGATTAGAGAAACAAAAACTATTCTTTCTCAAGAGACTATCCAATTTCTTTATTAGGTTTATTATTTTAACAAACAAATCCCTATGCATTTTCAGATGCACTTACTGAGTCCATTCAACCATTACACTAGGAATTTCTCATTAACTATTTTTAGAGTAGCTATTTGCCCCCTTTTAACTGCTGGCTACTCACTTCAGAGAAAGGTAAATGGACTTATCAGTACGGAGACTTAGTGAGAAGCTAAAAAAACACACAGATCTTCTCAAAAGATAGGGGAACCATCCCCAGGTTTCTGTCCTCTGTTATTTTTTCTGATGTTACAGCTACTGATTCACGTATTTTTAGATCCTATGTGAGTATTAATATGTTTTTTAAGTTGTCTAACCCCTTCTTACCCATTTCTATTTTTGTTGGAAATACAAAAATCTCAGGCCCCATCCCAAACCTACAAAATCTACATTTTAACAAGATTCCCAGAAGGTTTGTTTGCACAGTAAGATTTAAGCAGTAAGATATATGTAGACACTCCCTTGACTCCTGGTAGCTGAGGGTTACATATACATAATATGAAATCTAGAAATGGGACCCAAAGTGTGTCACCTGTATTACGTGACCATGAAACTTGCAATAAAAGGGAACAGCATGGACTCAGAGAACAAAATTCCTCTGCTCATCTTTTGTTTTTTGTTTGTTTGTTTGGGGGGGGGGTTGCCTACTCATCTCTTACCACTATTCCATCATTGCAAATGTCAAGATTTTATTTAAACTCATTGGCTTATGCATAACAGATGCCAGAAAAATGTCTCAGCTACTTTCTGTTCACTTTAAAACAATATGGATATTTGTATATGGATTCGATGGTACATTATGGGAAAACTAGACGTTAAGTTTTGCTTGGAATCATTTAGTTAAATGTTGGCACTATTTCTACCAAATAAGCACTTAGGGTGCGAGGGAGGTCAACACATGGCTGTGTTCAATAAATACTCCACACTAATTTTTCAAAGTGATAATAAGGCTAAAGTTACTGACTGAAATTTGTTCCTATGGTTTGATCATTTAGACAAGTACAGTATGTTCAGAGGCTTATCTTCCCCACATTTAGCATACTCCCCTTCTTGGCATTTCTCTCGTTTCCTCGAAAAGCCTTTTCTAGAGAAACTTCAGATCAGAAGCCAAAGAAAATTCAGCTCAATTTGCCCTGCTCCCCATGGAGCTCCCAGTGACTGCAGGCTTTCATTCCCTTCTCTCCCACATTAATTCTGGGTGTGCATTAGTCACCACCATGTTTCCCCAGGTCATGACGAGAAAGCAGTGAATTGGCCGGGCCAGGCTACACTAAGTCAGTGGGCGGCTGCTCCATCCTCAGGAGCAGCTGCTTTGTTTTACTTTGTTTTCTTTGTTGTTGTTTTGTTTTATTGCACACTACTGAAAACAAATACAGCCCAAGGTTTCTAAGGGTATAGTGAAATCTACCAAGGTATGGTCAGCAAATAGGTCGCCTCCAACACCTCTCTCTGGGTCAGGGGGCAGATAAGTTTCCTGATTAGGATAATAAAGGTATCCCCCCAGCCCACATTTGTTCTTGACCTGCTCTTCGTCACCGTCTCTTCCCACACCAGGGCTTTTGTAGTAAGTATTTTATCCAGCCCCTTCCCTGCTGTCTTTCTTCTGAACAGATGACTTAGCCTCTGGCTCCATATAGAAATATGAGGCCCCCTGGTAAAAACTCTTTGCCTCTGGCCCTCCAACTCCAATTTCTCCACAATTGTACCTCACCCTCCCCTCCCTAGTAGTGAGAGAAGCCATAGCCCATATCCAGTTCCAGACCCATCCCTGCACCTCCATCTTGATCTCTGCTGTAGCAGGTTGAAGGGAAGTCTCTGAGAAGACAGATCCACATCCTAATCCCTGAAAGTTGAGAATGTTGCATTATTTAGAAAAAGGGTCTTTCTAAATGGGATTACAGATCTTGAAATTGGAGACTGTCCTGGATTATTCAGGTGGGCCCTAATTCAAAGAACAAGTGTCCTTATAAGAGAAAGGCAGAATAAATTTGAAACAGAAAAGGAGAGGACAATGCACACAGAGGAGAAGGCGATATGAAGATGCAGGCAAAGCCGAGAGTAATGGCGCCACAAGCCAAGGAGCCAGAAGAAGCAAGGAAGGGGCCTCTCCTGTCGCCAAGGCTCCAGAGGGAGCACAGCCCTGCGAATACTTTGATCACAGGCTTTTTGCCTCCAGAACCCTGTGAGTATAAATATTTATTATTTTAAGCCAACAAGTGTTTGGCAATTTGCTATGGCAACCATAAGAAACCAAAGGAACTATACCTTCCTTGCCAGAGGAAGATCTTTCTCCGTCCATTGCTTCCTTCTACATTTTTAGTCTCTCCACTTCTTCTTTTCCCTTAGTTTTGCAATTTTCTCCCAGCATAAAAACTGTGTGTGTGTGTGTTTAACTCTGTGCTACTTTCTCGTTCCTTTTTGTTTCCTCTTCATTAGCTCCCTCTCACATTTCAAACTGCAGCAATCAAACCTCTCTACATACCACTCCATTGAAATGCTCTTGCAAAGGTCACTCATGTTCTCATAATTGAAAAAAATCTGCTTTTCTCATGTCACTGTGGCCTTCTCTTTATATGCTTTCTGTATAACCTTATCCTCTGCTATGGCCTTATGCCACTCATATAGATGAAAATCTAATACATTTCCAGAGCTCCAAGTACATTTAGCCAACTACCTACTGAATGTATCTACCTTCATACCCCATTGACACTCAAATTTAATATTCCAAAATTAAACTCATTAACTGTCAGAAATTGGTAAACTGGGTTGCTATTGTTGGTAGGCAATGCCCCATCACATTCCTACCTACACATCTCAGATTATCTTTTCTAGGATGTTAGTACAGCAAACCTTGGAAAATAGAAGTTGCAATGAACTTGAATAGTTGAATAGAGGACAATGTTTATGTCTCAACCTCAAATTTATATGTTGAAATACTAACCCCCCTCTCCCACCGCCATGTGATGATATTAGGAGATGGGGACTTTGGAAGGTAATTAGGACTTAAAGGTGGAGTTCTCGTGAACAAGACTAGTGCCCCTATTGAAAAAACCCCAGACATTTCTCTGTTTTCCTTTCTGACGTGCAAGAACACAATGAGAAGTCAGCATTCTCCAACTTAGAAGAACCCGACCTTACCAGCACCTTGATCTCAGACTTCCACTTCCAGAACTCTGAGAAATAGATTTCTGTTGTTTTTAAGCAACTCGAGTCTATGAAATTTTGTTACAACAACCTGAACAGACCAAGACAGGTAATATCTATCTCTAGGTCAGAGGGCAAGTATGTTTCCTGATTAGGATAATAAAGATAATTTCTTCCTCGTGGGCAAAGGTTGGTAGTTTTGCTAGTAAAACCATTAAAAGAATGGGGTTCTTTGTATGGGCTCATCACGCTGACAGATCAGTACAGGTTAGCATTCACCTGGGGCTGCTCTAGTTTGTCCAGAAGGTTTGAGGAGGAAGGGAAACCGTTGCCAACATGGGGCATGTACTGCCTGCTGTGCTGAAAGTAAGCAGCTGTCTCCATATGTTTGACTCACTGTTTTCTTATCAGCTGAATTTATGGTAATGTGACCGACAAGGCTAGCAGCTACCGCAGCCACTGGTGCCTGAGATGGTGAGAAGAAGGGAGAAAAATGGCCAAGTTACTGCACAAAAAGTTTGATACTGAGTCAGCAGAGGCTGGAGTTGGAAATGTTTGAGATGAGTGAAAGCCTCAGTCCTTCAACTGGTGAGTAGTAGAGAGCAGACATAGGAAATTCTAGGTATCTTTGGGTACTTCAATCACTGGGGAGTGGCCAGTTCTCTATTTCAAAAGGCAGAGCAGAATCCATCTGCAACATGTGAACCGCACAGGTCTGACTCACATCCATCAGACACTGGCTTCCTGCTGCCCAGAGAGGAGTCTCTCACTGGTTATCAAGGTGTGCCATAAGTAAATATCCAACATCAATCAACAAATAAACAAAAACTATCTTCCTCTAATATTCTATAACTCAGTGAAAGACACTATCTTCTACATCCTTCAAGTTGAAAATCTAGAAATTATTTTAAATTCTTTCCTTCCTTTTATCTTTTTTCCTAACCTACTTCAAATTAGTCACTAAGTCCTTCCAATTTCATCTCTCTTACATATCCTGTTGAAGTTCCTTTTTCATCATCCCTCTTCCATGGCTGTACTTCAGGCAATCATCACACTGTACCTGGACACTTGCTATAGTTACCTAACCCATCTTTTTGCCCCCAGTCTTGCTTTCTTTGCATCTGTTTTATCTGTTCTCCTGCTAAACAGATCACATCAGTCCTTTGCCTAGAAGTCTTTCAGGGCTCCAGACTGTCTCAAATAAAGTGCATGCCAAAATGTGGTATATTACATATAAAGCCCCAAACAATGCGGTCTCTACCTATATCCCTAGTCTTATCGTGAAAAGACCCACATACAGATCACAATGAAATATCTCCAGTGCTCCAAAATCTCAAGCCTTTTCACACCTCTGTGCCTTTGTTCATGCTGCTTTCTCCATCTACAATGCCTTTTCTTCTCTTCTTGGTGAAAATTGTTCTCAGTTTTCAGAATGTTCTTCGTGGATTCAACTTTCTCTATGAGATTGTGTTGATACTCTTTGCTCTCATTGTTGGAGCCCCAACTGTATTCCACCCACAATTCAATCAAAGCACTCAAACACTTTATTATATTTATATAATACATATTACATATTTATCACGTCCATGTTAGATATTATAGTATTCAAAAAATGATACACCTTCTTTATCCCCAGCACCTTGCACAGTGCTGAACACAGAGTAAGCACTCAGAAAACGTGAGCTAAATATGTTAATGAATGAGGGGATGAAGAGCCTAAATATTGTTCACTGCCTTAGAATCATGTTGAGTGCACTGAAGTGGAACAGAATAAACATGGCACCAACTTTATACATGGTGAGTAATTTAAAACATTTCAAATTAAAATAAGCAAGAACTTATGAATCATAGTGTAAATGTTGCATTAATTTTTAAGGTTAAGTGTTCAAAGAAAGTTTGAACACAATTTGAGTTGTTGGGCTAAGGCCCAGACTTCCCTAGGGCAAATCAAGTTAGAGTGCGTGTCTCCACCACGAAGGGTACTTTGGTGGAAAGGTCTCCGAAGTAACGTTAAAGTATTGCATTTGTTTTAAGTAATAATATGAAGCTAACTATGTAGATATTATTAGCTAGGAGGCAAGGAGTCTGCATAAGAGGTGTGTATTGCATCTATGGTCTGAAGGTTGGTGCTCCCCCAAAACTCATACTTTGGGGAGGACATCAGCAATGTGATAGTACTATGAGGGGGGCCTTTGAGAAGTGATTCTCATGAGAGCTCCACTGTCATGGCTGGGATTAATGTCCTTATAAAAGAGTGCCAAACAAGCTCACTCATCCCTTTCCACTGTGTGAAGACTCAGCAAGAAGGTGCCACTTTTTAAAGAGTAAGCCCTCACTAGACACTGAGTCTCCTGACACCTTGATCTTGGACTTTCTAACCACCAGAACTGTATACTATAAATTTCTACTGTTTATAAATTACTCAGTCTAAGGTAATTGATTATGCCAGTTTGACAGACTAAAACAATCTCTTATACCAACAGTATAGCAAGGTCTGGATTTATATGTAAAATAGATTCTGAGATAATTCTTTACCAGAAACAACAACAACAAAAAGTTCAACATAGAATTCTTTCAAATATCAAATTCTTCTATGGCAGTTAAAATTATAAACATATGACTCCCCCAATTTTTCATAAATATTTAAATTCTTGTATCCCTGGATTTCAAATCACATTTGGAGTTAGTGATAGCAATTTAGAGGTAAGACCCAAGTTTGTACTATGAACTTCAGCTTTCATCTCCACTGGTCCCTGTAAGCTACAGATAATTGTCAGATAAACTAGGGAGGTAGTTGAACTCTAATGTTTCTTTAACTCCTGAGTTGTGATAGAGATTAGGTAAATTTTGGAAATAGTTGAATACACTTTCACATCGCAAAATACTTTTAAGCAAAGATTATCATGGTTCATCTACTATATAAATGAAGTTTCTTTTTTTCCTAAAGGAAGAAATTGTCAAAATAAGTTTATCTACAGTCGGCCAACTATAAATTCTCTTCTAGCCACTTAGAATCCATTTAGAGACAAATTTGTATGTGAGTGTATGTATACAAGAGTATATGTCAGTATATGTATATCTGGTAAATAACTTTGCTGCTTTAGGAGACTTGTTGATTCACTAGTAAATAACCACATGGCCACAAAAGTTAGAAAACAAAAGCAATCCAAAAAGAGAGGGTGGAGGCAGCTGAAAATTCATAAGTTGCTCAAAAGACTATCTTGGGTCAATGCAAGAGGAAAATCTGAGAACATTTTCTTAAAAAATAAATAAATAAAAGGAAAGGAAACAGAGCATGCAACTTCAGACCTCAACTTGTGCCTAATCTCTTTGTGTGGGATTTTTTCATTCCAACATGTACCTCCCAGGACAAACACAACAGCAATCCCTAAATCATGTTCATCTTCTGAGAATAGCACATAATAAACTTAGCCTTCCTTAAGGAGATACGTGGGTCAGGGCAAAACACACTGTGTATCTCCCATCTTGCAAATCCAAAATGTTTATTCAGATATCTAATGAAAACAAATACTAATGGCCACCTTACTGGGGAAAAGCAAGGATGTCAATGCTGTTATAAAGAACATGTGGCCTACAGAATATGAAAGAGGAAGGGGAGTCTCATAACTAGGTGAGCATGGTGTGAGTTTTATGTATGGTTCATTTTCTTTTTTTAATACTGGGTGGTAGGCACCACCCCCTTTGCACACTACCATTACCTCACTGAGAATTTCAGGTGCCTGGTTCTCACCATTTCAACATATGAGCCCAGCAGATGGCCAAGTCCCTGAAACAGCAACATCGGAAACTGTTTTCATGGCAAATTACACATATGTTTTCTGAAGGATTTCTATTCCTATTCCATCCTACATCTTTGGGAGTGAAATGTATTATAATCTGAGTAGACAATGTTGTCTTTGAAAAAGATATTCATTCAAATATATAGAACATCAATCTTTAATGTATTCTCTGACCCTTAAAAAATGTTTTATATGCATTTCAAAGTAATCCCAGAGTCAAAAGAAGGGAGACATTATTACAGTATGCCATACCTTAAAAGACAAAGAACAGATAGAAACTCCATCTCCAGCAGCTAGGTGTTTATACCGCCATTCTTTAGTCTTCTGGAAACTCTCCCTGTGGTATGTATTTGAAGCTGTAAGACTAAAATGCTGAAGAAAGCAGTGAAATGAACTGTTATTCTGTGAAAAGAAAAGAGGTGTTTCTCTGGGACCACCACTACACCTGCTATGCTTTACTGAAATTCAACCCCCACATCACTCAACTACTCACACCTGGGAGCTGGCTAGCAAAAACATGGTTGGGTCGGTGTGAGGGTAGCGTTCAAATACATCCATCTTGGTTCCTGTGTAAATAACCATTGCAAACATCTATGGTTTTCTGTGTATAACTGAATTTGGGTTTAACTATAGTGGAAATACACAAACACTTGTGTTTTAATTGATACACACACACACTCAATTTTTTAAAAAGATATTTGGCAAGGCATTTTGTTTTTAACATTCATGAAATGCAGCCTAACAGTGTTCTTATTGTAGTCCTGCCCAAAAGTGATCACTTTTCTGTACTTTTCCTATGACAAATTTATTTTCCCTATATGCTTTTGTTGGCTAGCAGCTTTGGCATGACCTGACTGACAATGAGCCAGAAGATCTGAGTTTGGGGAAAATGCATTGCTCTCAAACTCTGGCACAGTGGTGGATAAGAGCTGAGCAAATGCCACACATTCAGAGAGAGCCCTGTGTGCTGGCTCATCATCTCACCAAAGGAAACCATAGATGAAAATGACACACTCCCCAACCTCAAAGACAGAAACCCAGTAAAAGATATATATATACGCACACACACACACACACATACATGTAGCGTTTCAATATTAAAACAATTACACAATTGCCAGAGCCTCGGTTAGCTTAATTAGCTAAATGATGGGTCATAAGTTAAAGGTTTTAGTTCACATAATTATTGCCCTAAATAGAACCTAAGAAAGTCCCCTCCAATGACTTATCTTTTCTCTATGAGGTATAAAGGAAGGCTATCAGCTCAGAGGGAGGATGGAAAGTGGCATAGTCGAAAGAGATCGTCCAACTAAACCATGAATTATAAAGGTATTTTAACAGCAAATTATTCGAAAAGAAATAAAAAAAAGAACATACATGTATGTGCAGTGGCAATCTGATTAGGGTATCAAAATTTGAAATGGATCTTTTCATATAATATTCTAAGACAGGGGTGTCTAACCTGTGGCCCATGGGACACATGCTGATATTGTGAAGACTTTTTCTACTTATCTGTAGTGTTAGACATCATGAAAAGTATGCAAGGACCATCTTTTTGCTAGTCAGCTTTCATTAATGTTTGTGTAGCCCAAGACAACTCTTATTCTTTCACTGTGTCCCAGAAAAGGAAAAAGGTTGCACACTCCTGCCTAGGACAGGAGTTACTTTTTTGTACATTACTTATAATTACTTTAATGAACAAAAGACTTAAGCACAAAATGCACAAAAGATTTAAGCACTGTATACTAGGTGATATCAAGGTGTATGAGCTCATACCTAGAAAAGATAGCCAAAGACTTTCCAGTTCAACTGATAAAAAGCATGGAAGAGCAAGCACACATACACACAAAAACTTTTTAAGTCCTACTATAGCAAAAAGTCATCTCTATCAGAATTTTAGTAGCTTAATTCAATAACTGAATGGATCTGACATCTAGCATGTGATTAAGCCTATCACTAAACAAAGAAGACAATGATTTATGAAAATTTTCTGGACCACAAATGTTTGAGAGTTGTTAAACTCTAAACGTCTTCTCCAGAAAAACATACATACATACCTGATTTTACGCACAAGTTCCATAAAATCTATTGTATCAGGTGGCTACTGCCGTATAACAAACCACCCAAATGCTATGGCTTAAAGCAACACTATTTACCTCAAGATTTGAGAGAGGGAACAAAAATTTAGGCTGGACCCGGCTGAGCAGTTCTTCTAGGCATGTGTGAGTTCCCCTATACTTGAGTAGTGAGTCTTAGGTCAAGTATTTAGATCTGCTTCTGCATGTTGGCTCTGGAGGCTAGGACATCTTGGCTTAATTCCGTGTAGTTTTTGATTCTCTAGCAAGTTGCCCAGATTTATTCTCATGGTGGAAAATAGTGCCTGGCCTCTTGAGGCCTAATACCAGAATGAGTGGTATTGCCTCATTTTTTGACCCCAGGAAGTCATAAGGCCAGCCCAGATTAAAAGGGCCAGGAAATAGATTCTCATCATTACATAGGTTTTATCAAATCACAGCCCAGATTCAAAGGGCCAGGAAATAACTCTCATCATTACATAGGTTTTATCAAATCACATTGCAAATGGCATTATTGCAGGGAGGGATAAAGAACTAAGACTAGTTTTTCAATCAATTTTCCATAATTAGGTTAATAATTTTCTGCAATGAAAGTGAAATAATGGGGCCAGGCGAGGTAACTCATTCCTGTAATCCTAGCATTCTTGGGGGGGGCTGTGAAAGAGGATCCCTTGAGCTGAGGAGTTCGAGACCAGCCTGAACAAGAGTGAGACTCCATCTCTACTAAAAATATAAAAATTAGCTGGGTGTCATGGTGGGCACCCGTAGTCCCAGCAATTTTAGAGGCTGTGGCGGGAGGATCGCTTGAGCCCAAAAGTTTGAAGCTCATGTCACGACACTCTAGCCTGAGGCAACAGAGCAAGACTCTGTTTCAAAAACAAAAGTGAAGTAATGGGTTTTTATTGTGACATACAAGTTCAGGAATCAATAGTTGTTTGCATTCCAGAAAATGTTCTCGTGCTGTCAACTCCAGAGCCAATAGAACACTTTCTTCCTAGCAATAAGAAGGAAATGTTCAATATTATCTTTTCTGAAAGATTAAAAATGGCAGAAAATAAATATACCCCATAGAACTTAAAGTTCTCACTTTGTTACTGAATAAGACTTCATGGATTGTACATGTATTTGGTGGTGTGAATGTTATAAATTTTGATGGGGTAGTGAAGAAAGTGACACTGAATATTCTAAATGTCTGTGTCGGTTTTCATATCCAACTCTGTAGAAGTGGGATAGAATGTCAAGACTTCCCATGTGGTTGATCCCTTCATTATCCAAAATTTTCCAATAAACTAGAATCCTAGAACATACCATTTCCATAAAGCATAAGAAAACTTCAGGACAACAAAAGGTCCAAATAGGAAATATTGAGCCCATAATGTATCCTGATGCACAATAATTGACCCAGTGATTGCAGCAGCAGCATCAAAACTCTGCTCTCAATGGGTTTGAGTATGGTCTTGGTTTCTTTCCCTGAAAAGAACAGCAAAAAAAAAAAAAAAAAAAATTAACTGAAATTAACTGTAGAAAATTCAGTAAATAATTGGTAACAGTTGACAGAATTTAGGCAAAATGTAAGCCGTTTCAAGTGGATTTAGTTCCCATCAAGTCTGACTGTGCCTTTGCCAAAAGGTATACATGTCTAGTTAAAAGAAATTTTCTCTGATACTCTGATACTGTAATTCTTCTTACATGGTTTTGGTTTATAATTACAAGAGAATTAGTGTCACAGACGAATTCTTATGAAGAATCCTCTATCTCATCCCAAATTCCCTCTCTACAGTCCTCTATTAGCTTTCCTGTTGCTGCTGTAACAAATTGCCACAAAAGTAGTGGCTTAAAAAAAAAAAACTTATTTTGTGAAATAGGTCACACTAGGCTAACATCTAGGTGTCAGTAGGCTGCTTAGCTGTCTGGAGGTTCCTAAGAAACTGTGTTTACCATCTTTTCCAGCTCCTATAGGCTGCCTGCATTTCTTGGCTTGTGATCCCATCTTCAAAGACAGCAATGGCTGGTCAAGTCTCTCTCACATCACACCACTTTGACCCAGATTTTTCTTCTGTCTCCCACTTCTACTTTTACTTTAGTCCGACCCAGATAATCCAGGATAACCTCCCTATTTTAACTTCAGATGATTAAAAACCTTGATTCTAAGCCAGGCATTGTGGCGGGCGCCTGTAGTCCCAGCTACTCGGGAGGCTGAGGCAAAAGAATCACCTAAGCCCAAGAGCTGGAGGTTGCCGTGAGCTGTGACTCCATAGCCCTCTACCAAGGCTGATAAAGTGAGACTGTCTCTAAAAAAAAATGCCTTCCTCCATTCACATTTTTCCTCCAGGCTAATAACTGCTAAATTTAATGGTGAATTTACACATCTCTATCTGAGAAGCATTTCCTGGTACTACCCCCTCCTATGTGTTCCTATAGTATAGTATGCTCCTGTAACACTACACTTGGCTCATGGTATTATAAATACCTGTGCACTTATTCTTCTCCACCCCACCCACAAATAAGTCTCCTTGCTACTTCAAGGTAGTATTTCTCTTTTTCATCATTGTACTCTCAATGTCTGATGCACAGTGATCAATAATAATTAGTCAAATAAATAGATGAATAATAAATAAATGAAGGAAGAATGGGAGGAATGAAGGAAGTCTGGGAGAAAAGATGCTTAACAATGCTTATTAAAGCCCAACCACAAAATTTTTGTAAGAGAGGTGCTGCTTCTCACCATCCATCATCTATAAAAAGTGCATTTATTGACAGAGCCTAGCCATTTCAACATACTACATATGTCACAAAATAGCATATCCAGAGCTTCTTGTATTATTCAAGAATGGTTTCGCTCAATCACCAGTAAGCAACCAATGTGAATACAAGAAGAAGAAACTGAGAGACTGAATTAATTTGCTTCTACCAAAGAGATATGGGTAAACAGGCATGTAATTTCTCCTGATTTCTATAAGCCTTTTGATTATCTCACCAAACAATGCTAAAGAAATGAGAAAAGCAGGTTTTAGGCCAAGTTGTGTTTCACAGAGATTAACCAAGAATATGCATATTTCCTACCTTTACTAGTGTTTGGAATAAAGGAATTAAAATGTCAAGTTCACTATATGTGCACATTAAATGGTCAGTTCTTTTCCTCTGTCTTGTAAGACAGAATGAATTTCAAATGAATTCGATAAAATAGGTAAATTTTCTATAAAATGAGATTAAAAGAAGACAAAAATGTGTATATTTAGAAACCAAAATAAATAATGTAGATACCAAATAAAGTACCACTGCTAGATAACTCTTAATTGCTAAAGAAAACACCTGGAAACTAAGGAGCTGGACTAGATTTGACCAGAGTCAAATGCCCTAGGTCAGTGGTTCTCTATCAGGGACGATTTTGGTCCACAGGCATATTTGGCAATTTCTGGAAACAATTTTGTCTGTCACAATTGAGAAGGTGCCATCGGCATCTAGGGGATAGAAGCCACAGAACTGCTGAACATTCTGCACACAGTAAAAGTTCCCCACAACAAAGAATTACCTGGTTTAAATTTTCAATAGTGCTTAGGTTGAGAAACAACCAAATAAAAAATTATGCAATACAAGAATCTATTAAAATAAATCATAATAGGCATTTAAAGTATCCCTTCAACCATATTCTGTCCAAAATCCTTATTAGAATATTGTGTCCCATTTAGGGTATCACCCTTTAGAATGTAGAGCTTGGCCAGGCATGGTGACTTACAACTTAATCCTAGCACTCTGTGAGAAGCCAAAGCAGATGGATTGCTTGAGCTTAGGAGTTCAACACCAGCCTGAGCAAAAGCAAGACATCGACTGTACTAAAAATAGAAAAGCTAGCCAGCGTTATGGCAGTGCTTATAGTCCCAGCTACTGTGGCAGTGCCTAACGCAGAAGGATCACTTCAGCCCAGAAGTTTGGGGTTGCTGTGAGCTATACCACCACAGCAGTATAGCTTGGGGCAACAGAATGAGACTCGGTCTCAAAAAAAAAAAATAGAACTTCATCAAAATAAAAAAATAATTATAAAAAAAGAAGGAAAAAAGGGAATATATAGATTGATTGGCTCCAAGATGGTGGTCTAGAGATATCTCCTCACCAGCCACTCTCAGCCACTCAACACCCAAGCACAGAGACAAGGAAAATTAAGGAGAAGGAGGAAGAAAGAGGACAGAGTAGGGGAAGGAAGTGAACAAGAAGAAAACACACACGAAGAGAAACCAACAATATAATTCTGGCAACATGAAAAACCAGAACAGATCAATACCCTCTCCCCGCCGCAAGGGATCACTAGGCAGCTACCACATCTATAAAGAAATTATGGAAATGATAGAATGTATAGATTATAAGTGATTGTAAATAGACTGTATTATAATTGCCCATGTCTTGCTCCTTTGCTTATCCAAATAACATTTTGCTATTACTATCTGCCACCTATTTAGAAGACCTTGAAGTAATTCCTGCCTTTTTTAAAGGCAAGTTCTGTGTCTTACATTAGTAAGAAAATCTAAGATTCCTGGATTAAAAATTGCTTCACAAATAATACTGATGAACAGGCTGAAAAAGAAAGCTGAATAAAAATAAAGTTGAATATTCTGGAGAATTAATCCAGTTCTCCATTATGTACTAAAAAAAAAAAAACTCTAAAAGTTAAAACACCAGAAAAATATCAAATATACTAAAAATAAAAATACCACAAAATTCTAAATGAATGAGCCAGAATTCTTACATTACCAATATCAAAGTATCTCAAAGGCTTAACATGTTCTAATAATATGCATTTATAGTTATAAATGTGGTAAAAATGAAGAATGAATTCCAAAGCAAAATAAACAAATCTTCAAGTCACTTTAGAGTAGACAACAGTTAGAAAAGGGATAAGATGAAATGAAGTTAGAAGTGATCATTTTTGAAAGTGGGAAATGACAAGCAACTTTTTGTGGTGAGGAGAGTTTATTTTCATAGGTCACATTGAACAAAATGACACAGTGGAACTATTTTGTGTGGTCCTACTCAGATTTCCACTGGATAGGCACTGTACTGATGCTACCCTATGTTTTGCAGCCAAACATGACAAAATGCAACTTTAAGCAAAAATATGTATAAAATACTGTTTGTTATTTAAATTTCAAACCAAGTATTACTTTCAGAATAAGAACGACTAGTAGTTAAGCATTATAAAACATACCCTAACTAAGTATAGGGATAGTTTCAGTCTAAACACATTCTAAATGTTCCTTCATAAGAATATTTAATTTAAAATACAGTAGAGCCTTTGTAAGTTCACCATCCAAGTGACGATAACAAACTGTTCAACATATGGAGGTGGTCAACATAAAGAACTAGGTCTACTGTACTGATACATACATGTGGTGAATGTCCTGTCTATGAAAATAGGCAGGTCAACTTAAAGTGGTGGTCAATGTAGGGAGGTGACCAACTATGGAGGTTCTACTACATATTTATGTTCATTAACTTGCTCTCTTTCACAAATGACTAAATTCTACTTTGATACCATATTGACTAATAACTAAAAGGGCATAATTTGTATTATTGCAATGTAATGTGATCTGAAAATGGAGCAAAATGTGAGAAATCCTCAGAAGAGTATTTTTTTAACCTCATAGGCAGTAGCTTCAACCTCTTCACGAACAAAATCTTTTTTCCAAAAATACCATTACAAAATTAAAGATCTGCTTAGCTTCTCCTTTTCTAGGCAGAGAGAAGAAGCAAGACTCAACTGTATCAACCCCTAAATAATTACGAATTGACTGTGGTCAGCATGTTTCTAAATCAATGCCATTCTAAATTCTGGAAGATTCTCTGTCATTGTTTCTTCAAATATATCAATCACCATCCTTTTTTATCCCTTCTATCCTGTTCTGGAACTCCTCATGAACACATTTTACACCTCCTCATTTTACTCTCCTTTTTTTTTTAACTCCTCTTTTTCACTTTTTAAAATTTTGTCCTTTCCTCTGTCCTATAGTCTTTTTATCTCCTCACATCTGTGTTTCAATTCACTAATCTTTTCTTCAACTGTGTCTAACAAACAGTTTAACCCAATTTATTAGTCAAGGCTCTCCAGAAAAACAGAACTGATAGGAGTTAGATAGAAAATAGATAGATAGACAACACTAGACATGGAGATTTATTAGAGGAACTAGCTCACATAATAATAGAGGCTGATAAGTCTCATGATCTACTATCTGCAAGCTTGAAAATCAATATTGTAATTCAACTAAAATCCATTATCCTGAGAACCAGGCTGGGGCTGATGTTATAAGTACCATTCTGAATCAAGAATGGCTTAAGAATCAAGAATGCCAATGTTAAAGAGCAGAAGATGGATGTTGTAGCTCAAATGAAGATCAAATTCACTCTTCCTCCACAGTTTTGTTCTATTTGTTCCCCAGTGGTTCAGATGATGTCTACTTATTTTACATCTGGTTATTTTATCCATTACTGAGATTAGGGTATTGTAGTCTCCAACTATTTTTGTAGAAATATCCCTCTCCCTTCAATTCTGCCAATTTTTCAATCATCCATTTTCATGGTCTCTTCTTATATAAATGTTATAACAGTTATTACATCTTCTGATTGTAAAACCTTTTATTAATATATAATTTCCTTCTTTGTTTCTTGTAAATTTTTTTACTTAAAGCCTATTTGTCTGATTTTAGTATAGCCACCCTTGCACACTGTGGGCTACTATTTGCATGGACTATATTTTCCATCCTTTCACTTACAACCTTTCATGTCTTTGAATCTAAAGTAAACCTCCTATAGAGAGCATATTTGGATTATTTTTTTTAATCCATGCTAACAATCTCTGATTTTGAATTGAAGAGTTTAATACATTTATATTTAAAATAGTTACTGAGAGAGGTACAAGTTCTGTCCTTTTGCTATTTGTATTCACTATGTCTTATAGATCTTTTTGTTACTCACTTCCTACATTATTGTCTTTTTTGTATTTACTTAAATTTATTGTAGTGAAGCATTATAATTCCCTTCTCATGTCTTTTTGTGTATCTTTTATAAATATTTCCTTTGTGGTTACCACAGGGAGCACATTTAAGGTTATAAAGTTATAACTCTCTAATTTGGACTCTAGTAACTCCAAAAACATAAAAATTTAGCTTATTTACAGTTCTGTCCACTCCTTTTAGCTTATTTACAGTCTGTCCCACTCCATTTAGCTATTGATGTCACAAAATTATTTCTTTTGGATACAAATTATTTTATGCTTTTTAATGCATTTGTCTTGAATTGTTTGGAAAACAAAATGTGAGGTCACAAACCAAAGTTTGTATCTTATACTAATAACTTATTTTCAGTCTAGTAATCTTTTCTCTTCAGTTGTGTACAGAAAACTGAGTTACAGACTGTTGTTATAAAAATAAAAGCTTCTTTAATTTATCCTTCACTTTTGAAGAGTCTACTAGCTATAGATTCATAGTTGAGAGTATTTTCCTTTTAGTCCTTTGAATATATCATCCCATGACCTTTTGACCTCTGAAGTTTCTAATAAGAAATCTGCTGACAATCTTACTGAGAATCCCATGTATGTAACAAGTTGCTTTTCTCTTCTTGCTTTTCAGATCCTTTTTCTGTCTTTCTGTTTTCACAGTTTGATTATGTGTCTCAGCCTGCATTGCTTTAATTTAATCCTACTTAGAGTTCATTAAACTTCTTCTTTCTTTCTTTTTTATGAGACCAAGTCTCACTATGTCACCCTTGGTAGAGTGCCATGGAGTCACAGCTCACAGCAACCTCAAACTCTTGGAATTAAGCGATTCTGTTGCCTCAGCCTCCCAAGTAGCTGAGACTACAGGCACCTACCACAATGCCTGGCTATTTTTTGGTTGCAGTTGTCATTGTTTAGCAGGCCCAGTCTGGGCTCAAACTTACCAGCCTCGGTGTATGTGGCTGTCACCCTACTCACTGAGCTATGGGTGCTGCCCCCCATTGAACTTGAATGTTTATATTCCTGTCTTTCACCAAATTTGAGAAGTTTTCAGTAATTATTTTTTCAGATGATCTCTTTGCTCATTTCTCTCTTTTTCTTAACCACCCACAATGTACATTTTGATCTACTTGATGTTGTCCCATGGATCCTTTAGATTCTATTCACTTCAAGTCAATCTTTTTTCTTTCTTTTCCTCAGACTTGATCATTTCCATTGTCCTATCTTCAATTTGCTGATTCTTTATTCTGTCTGTTCAAATCCACATTTGAATTATACTAATGAATGAGTCTTTTTAGTTATTAGAGTTTTCCACTCCAAAACTTCTTTTCAGTTTAGGTTTTTTATTCTTTGTTATTTCCCTTTTTGATTTTCCATACTATGTTTTTGATGACTTTCCTTTTTTTTGACTTTCTCCATGTCTTCCTTTAGTCCTCTGAGCATCTTTAAAATGGTTGTTTTGAAATTTTTTTCTAGTAAATCTACCATCTAATGTTTCTCAGGAACAGTCTTTGGTTTATTTTTTCTCTCTCTATGCATTACACTTTCCTGTTTCTTTCTATGCCTTGTGATGTTTTGTTGAAAACTGAATATTTGAATCTAATAATGTAGTAAATCTAGAAATCAGATTCTTTCCCTTCCTCAGAGTTTACTGTTTTTTTTGTTTTGTTTCTATGCTGTTTTTGACTTCTGTAAGCTGCCTCTGTACCAAAGGTCAGCCTAAAATGTAAACTTACGGTCTTCTCAGGTCTTTTCTATGTTTTTCCCTAGTCATGTGCATTTTTTTTTTTTTTTGAGACAGAGCCTCAAGCTGTCACCCTGGATAGATTGCCGTGGCATCACAGCTCACAGCAACCTCCAAATCCTGGGCTCAAGCGATTCTCTTGCCTCCGCCTCCCAAGTAGCTGGGACTACAGGCGCCTGCCACAACGCCCGGCCATTTTTTGGTTGCAGCCATCATTGTTGTTTGGCAGGCTTGGGCTGGATTCGAACCCTCCCCCTCAAGTGTACATGGCTGGCGCCCTAGCCCGTTGAGCCATAGGTGCCAAGCCACATGTGCATTTTTTTATTTCCCCTGTATGTAGAGTTTCTTTTCTCCCAAAGTACTAGGTTTAAGTGTCTGGCTCCCAAAAAGAAAAAAAGAAAAATCAAAAGTAGTTAAAAGCGCGCGCCAGCCCTAAAATCCCCTGGAAATCATTTCAGCTGAAAGGACAGAGCTGTCTGTGCCTCTGTGATCAGAAGCAGTGATCAACAGTCAGAACACAGATCGCCAATATTTAGAGGGTGCGTATTGCCCATCCTGTCTTGCCCAAACTGTATATGAGCTATTCAAGGAACACATGCACAGAAGCTTGCTGTGGGGCTAGAGTGGGGAAGGTATACTATACTTGGTATAGTGCTAGCCATTGAAATTTACTGACATTAACTGCAATTTGCCAGCCAAATCTTTTCCTGGAAGTTTCAAGCCTTTAACAGACTTCAGAGTTCCAAAAGAATCATATAGAACAGATTCTGCCAGTGAAACTGTTGTCTAGGTAGGGTGATGGATTCCTGTTGCTTTCTTCTCTTCTATATTCCCAGAATCCTCCTCCTTGGTTAAACATTTTTAAGAAATATTATACAAAGTCTACAAATACCAACATTGCTATGAACTGAGGTGTTTTCTTTTATTTACAGTAAAGAGGGGGAAAAAAAGATTAACATAACCACCTGTTTCTATTTGAAAGAAATTCTGGAGTAAAAATGTATTCATATAGAATACTGCTTCATGACATCATCAAAAAATCATGGTCTGACTTCACACTCTTACTATATCATATAAATATTATTCCTAGCGATGCCAAGATTTTGTGATTCAAGATGTGAAGTAAAACGGAAGAAAAATGAGATCCTTAAGTAACAGAAAGTTAGATGCATGTGAAGTCTGGACTTTGGAAGAGCTGAAGTTCATGCTTCTCCATGGAAAAGATTTAAAATGTAACTTATTCATTCACTTCATTCATTCATTCAATAAATATTTATTATGTGCCATTATGTCACAAACACTGTCCTAGACATGGAGTGTACAACAATGAACAAAAAAAAAATAGTCTCTTTCTCATGAAGTTTATATGTACATAGACAAAAATCATAGACACAACAAATAAATTAGACCCTGTGTTCAAAAGTAAATGCTACAGAGAAAATATAAAGCAGGGAAAGAGAATAAGTAATGGGGTGAAGAAAAGTGCTACTATTTCTTATAGTGTGTTTAGGGAAAACCAACTTAACTGTAGCAAATAGTCAAATATATTTGAATCATAGTTAATTCAGTTCATAGTCAAACCTTCCGATCAATGCATTAATATGCAATACCCAAATTAATTTAACTTTCTCCACCTGGATATTCTTCTGATCTTTCTTTCTTATTAAATTGAAATGTACCAAAATGCCATGCCTGTTCTTTAGTGGATCAAGCAGTTCAATGTACAAAAACCTGAATAAATATCTCCCACCCCACCTCCATCCCTAAAGCTGTATGCAATTATTAGAGTGATTCTTTAAAGGACTTGTTAAAATGCCAAAATAGTGCCACAGAAAACACGTCAAATAAAGATTTAAGTTTTCTTTATGGAAAAAAAAAGTGTTTAACGAGGGTTTATGGGGTTTTATAAAAACACCTTAACACCTTACAGACCTAAGGGGAAAAAGCCCTATTTAAGTATCATTCACCAATAGCAGACCACCCAATGCTGATGACTAGAAGCCTCAAACAGACCCATCCTTGGGAGCCTATGTGGAGACCCTTAATTTTATGGTCATTTTAATTGTATTTAGGTTATTACCTCATGCCCCAGCAAACACCTACAGTATTTAATAAAAATGAGTACAGAACACTGTTCTAGTTAAAGTATGTATTAGCCAAAATCATAAACTAAGTATGCTTCACCATAAATTAACTGGGTGTTTAGTGTTTCTTTGCCTTTAAGTTATATTTATTTTCTTATAACATGGTATGCTTCACTATGTACCAAAACAACGTTAACTGACTTGGCACTTAGATAGACTCTTGTATCTTGAGTTCATACACCGCCCCCCAAACACACCTGCCCTGCATATTATAGTGATAAGCACAGTTAATCAACTCTGCATATATTCAAAACATGACTATAATGTATCATGGAAGTGAAAAAGCAAAAAAAAAAAAAATATTTAAAGAATAAAAAAACATTTCCTTTTGTAATCAATAGACTAGTTTCTAGCTGTAGTATTACCACTTATTTCAATGCTGGTTGAGACTCAAAAAGTAGTGGTTTTCTGCACCACAAAAAAAGAAAATCTGGGAAAGAAAAGAAAAATACTCCTTTATTTTTCAGACTCTACACCATAGAATCTTAATTATTATTATTATTATTATTATTTTTGCTTTAGTACTCTGTAGAAAAAAAAGTTAATGGGTAAAGACAACTTACAAAATTTATAATTGATGATCTTTACTGCTACCACTTTCTGCCTAGATTTTCTAGCATAATTCCCTCTTAATTACCAAATTTGTAGCTGCTTCTATTTCCTTACCTCACCATTCCATAACCCATTAAATTTTGCATCTGCACAATTCTCTCCTCCACTCACATTACACTGAAAGAGTTCTTGTTTAAATCCCCCCAAATTTCCTAATTGCCTTAATTGCTGGTTCCTTTTCAGTTCTCACTGGATTTGAATTATTTGTAACTTTTAGCTTGTAGACCAAAACCTCTTCCAGGAAACTCTCTCCTCCTGGGGCTTCCACTCCAATACCATCCTCATTCCCACTCTATCCCCCAAAGCCGCTTTTCAGTCTCCTGCACTTTTTTTCTAAACATTTCTTAATTATTGATGATCCTATATCATCCTGTACAATCCTGTTTTTTCATTCTGCAAATACTGTCTGAGTGGGGATTTTATCAATTTTAATCTGCCAACTATCTGGTTATAGTTCAAACCAAATAAATGATGTGCCCCTCCTCCTAGAAAATTTTTTTCTCCCTTAGCCTTCCTACTTCAGTAAAGAATGTGATTACCTATCCGGATGCTGGTGGCAGAAATCTAAGTATCATCAGTTGATTCTTCTTTTCCTTTACCCCCACATAGGGTTGCCAGATTAAAAATACAGGACCCTCAACTAAATTTTAATTTTAGGTAAACAACAAATAACTTTTTGGTATATTTCTGAAATACTGAAATTTAACTCAGCACATAATATTTTATCTGGCAATCCAATACCTATCTCTAATCAAACATCCATCTCCTAAGTGTTTATCAAATCTCCTAATGCCTCTTAATTTCCCATAACCTCCATCATATACCTATCCACCATTGTCCTTTACTTAGATCTCAAAAACAACCCCCCAACCAAACTCCCTAAATGCTCATGATTACCTGAAATCCATTCTCTATACGGCAATTAGAATGATCTTTTTAAAACTATGAATTGGATCATGTGACTCTTGCTTTTATTTTCCCTCAAGAAATTCCTTATAATGAACACCTCAATACCTTTCCAACCTATTTTTACTAATTATATTCAGCCACAATTATCTTATTTCTTTTCTTCAAACTCTTTAAGCCTTTCTGCACTCACACAAACTATTTCCACTGTCCTAGACTTTATAGAAAACTTAAAGCAGAATTCTGAATGTATTGAAGTAAAGTTCCCATAAAATAAAATTAACAATTTTAAAGTGAATAATTCATTGGCCTTTAGTGCATTCAGAGTGTTGTGCAATCACCACCTCTATGTTGCTTCAAAACATTTCCATTGAACAATTTTTTTCCATCCCTCCTCCCCTCAACCCCTGTTATCCACCAAACCACTTTCTTTCTCCATGGACTTGCTTATTCCCAACACTTCCTATAAGTGAAGTCATACAATATGTGACCTCATATCTCTGGCTTCTCTCACTTAGCATGATGTTTTGAAGATTTATTCTTGTTGTGATATGTATCAGCACTTCATTCCTTTTTGTGGCTGAATAATATTCCCTTGTATGAATTTATCATGATTTATCTATTAATCTGTTGAGGGCTGTTTCTACCTTTTGGCTACGGCAAACACTGTTGCTAAGAACATACATGTAGGCTTGGCACCTGTGGCTCAAGCGTTTAAGGCACCAGTCACGTA
>CAUYON010062060.1:0-27945 GCA_963573935.1 Arctocebus calabarensis
GTCTCACTTTATCACCCTGGGTAGAGTGCCGTGGTGTCACACTGCTCACAGCAACCTCCAGCTCTTGGGCTTAAGCGATTCTCTTGCCTCAGCCTCCCTGGTAGCTGGGACTACAGGCGCCCGCCACAGCGCCCGGCTATTTTTTTTGTTTTGTTTTGCAGTTCGGCTGAGGCCGGGCTTGAACCCGCCACCTTCGGTATATGGGGCCGGCGCCCTACTCGCTGAGCCACAGGAGCCGCCCGAGAACATTCTTCTTGATAAACTATCACAAGAATGGAAAAGCAAGTATCCAATCTCCACAGTACTAATATGAAAGCAAGAGGTAAACAACTATATTCCCACATGAGAGAAAAACACAATTAAATTCAAAAGTGGAGGAGAGGAGAGGAGAGGAGAGAAGGGGATTAGTAAGCTCTCACCTAATGGGCACAATGTTAGGGTATACAGCATATCCCTTTGGTGAAAGGCTCAACTACAACTGGGACTTTATCTAACAAAAGCAAACAATGTAACTAAATCATTTGTAATACTCATATTAATCTGAAATTAAAAAATAAATAAATAAAAGCTAATATTTGAAAACTTTTTCTTTAAGATAAGGAACATGATAATGGCGACCACTCTTTCTTTTTCTATTTTCCACAATACTGAAAGATCTAGCTATAGTAAATGCATCAAATACAAAATAAAAAATAAAATAAATAAAATAAATCTTAATCAGAAAGAAAGAAAATATCTCTGTTTGTACATGTCATAATTCTATATGGTTGTAGTTTTAAAACCGCATTATAAAACCCTATTGTAATAATAAACAAATTTGGTAAAGTTGTAGGATGCAAAAATCAACATAAAACATCAATAGTATTTTTATGTATGAACAAAAATCCATAGAAGGAAATTAAGAAAACAATTCCATTTGCAATAGCATAAAAATATAAACTAAGAATAAATTCAAACAAGAAAGTGAAAAACTTGCATAGTAAAAACTGCAAAGATTTCATATAGTAAAAAAAAATTAAAAATAAAAGGAGACACAAATAAATGGAAAGACATCCTTTGTTCATAGATTGGAGGACTTAATATTATTAAAATATCCAGACTTCCCAAAGAGTTCTAAAGATTCAATGCTATTTCTATCAAAATCCAAATGGCAAATATTTTTTCCAAGAAAATAATAGTAGGACCCATGAGATCTTGGTAATGATTCTTTGATATTACCCTAAAGGCACAGACAACAAAAGAAAAAATATGCAACTAGTATCATACCAAAATAAAAAGCTTTGAATAGCAACGTAAGTAGTAAGCAGAATGAAAGGAAATTGCTTGGATAGGAAAAAATGTTTGCAAACCATGTATCTGAAATGTGATAACTTCCAAAATGTAAAAAACATTTCTGCAATTAAAGAACAACAACAAAAGGGCACACAAAAACTGGCAAAACAAAAACAAAAAACTTAAATAGCCATTTCTCCAAAGAAGACGTGCATATGGTTAACAGATACATTAAACAATACTCAACATTATGCATCAGAAAAATGCAAATCAAAACTATGATATTATATCACCTCACACCTGTCACAGTGACTATGATATAAAAAAATAAATAAAATCAAGTGCTGTCAAGGATGTGGAACCTTGTACACTGTTGGTAGAAATATAAAATGGTACAGTGATGAGAACAGTGTAGAGGTTCTTCAAAAAATTTAATATCCAGTTACCATAGAATCCAGCAATTCCACTTCTGAGTATACACCCAGCATAATTCAAACCTTGATCTCTAAGAGATACTTACACTCCCCTTCTTTGCCTCTTTATTCAAAATGCCAAAGACATGTAAACAAGCCTAGTTTCCATTGATAGATGAACAGATAAAATGTGGTTTAAACAGACAAAAGAATATTGTTCAGCCTCAAAGCAGCAAGAAAGTTTGTCTTTCTTGAAATAGATGAATATGGAGGTCATTATGCTAAACGGAGTAAGTATACTTCATGAGTCCAGTTGTATAAGGCATCTATTGTATACGCATACTTCATGAGTCCAGTTGTATAAGGCATCTATACCAGTCAAATTCACAGAAGCAGAAATTAGAATAGTGGTTGCCAGGGAAATGAGGAGTTACTCAATGGTTATAATATTTCAGCTATGAAAAGTGGATAATTCTAGGGATCTGCTTTGCAACATGGTGCCTATAGTTACAAAAGAGGCAGAATTTGTGAAGAGGCTAGATCTCAGCTTAAAAAAAAATAACAAAACAAAACAGGGCACAAGGAATTTGGGGAGGCATTGGATTATTTTAATTATGATGAGCTATCACAGGTAAACTCAAATTATATATATTAATTTGACATATATATGAATATACATATTTACTGATATAACAAATTAATATATATTATAACAAATTTATGTATTAATGCATACAGGTCTTTGTACAGTTTAATTATACTTTAATTGAACTGCTAAACGTGGAAAGAAATAATGGATCAGAAAGAAAATGAAACATTGCTATAATGCTTTCAATTTCCCAAAGCAATAAGTGTATTATATACCTTACTGTGTTTCTTTTTGTCTGTTAATTTCTGTCATCTGTTAATTTCTCCTGTTCAAATGCCGATTTTTGATTCAGCTCTCATATTATTTCCCATAAGACCTAACCCTGATTATACCATACTAGCATGGTGGATAAGAGTAAAAGTAATACCTAATAGCATCTTCTGCCATTAACTGTGCTGGGGGATTTCGGAACATTTCCTGCAGAAACTTTGCAGCCTCCAGCCATCCTGTGATGTTGCTAGTATTATTCTCTCTTTACAGGTGGATAAACGGAGTCATTGGTGGTTTAAGTGATTAGTCCATGATGATTTTATTTAATTAGAAATCTAGATTATAAGCATATGTCTATTTTATTTCAATGGGCACCCTCTTTATTCTGTTTTTAGTGCTCAGCACTTACTGAGATAATGGAGACATCCCACAGATATTTCTGAGCGAATTCTTCATTTCTTTTTCAATCTGTGCCTTGTTCAAAGTAAATAAACGAATACATTACTGAACATGCTTATCTAAAACAGTACTTGTATTTTCTTTTCCCATTAATTTTTGTACTTGTAATTGTTTATTAATCCCATTGAGTAACTCTGAAATCTTAACTGGCCCTTCACAAACACTTATCCTGCAAGCTGAAGCCCTCGTAGGAACTCATTTGCACAAAATTTTGTAACATGGGAGGCCTAAATTTCTATGGTTAATTTAAAATCTCCCATTTTCATTGCCCCGCTTTCTGAGTCACTGCAATGTTTATTACATTCAGGCTGTCATTTGCCTGAGTAATTTCTGGTACAGACCATTTATCATCACCACAAGGTTGCTCAGAAGAATACTCCCCTCTGTTTATTTAACATCAGTCTTCAACACGAAATGTTCTTCTGAGTTGTCTGCTCCTAATTATCATTGCAATTATAACTACCAATCTTTGATTATGAATAGGTTTAATGCCACTATTTGCTGTTTATTCTGAAAAGTCATCCTCTTATTTTATAATCAAAAAACAATAGACTTTGTGATAGTTTGACAACCTTTTTTGAAATCATGAAGTGTCACTTAACTTGTTCAAATTATATATATATTTATATATATATTACATATCTGTGATTCACATATTAGTGACATATATGTCACTAATATATTAGTAATATATATCTGTGATTCATATATTAGTGATTCTCTTGCCTCAGCTTCCCAAGTAGCTGAGACTACAGGCACCCACCACAATGCCTGGATACTTTTTTGTTGCAGTTGTCATTGTTGTTTAGCTGGCCCGGTGCGCATGGCCAGTGCTGTAACTACTGTGTATGGGCACTGAGCCAGGAAAAAGAAAGTTTCTAATATTCAACAATAATGCTTAACATTTATTGAATGCTGAATGCCATGCCCTGGCTGAATGTGGTAGCTCACACTTCTAAATCCAATACTTTGGGGAAGCTGAGGCCCAGGAATTTGAATTTTTCATCAGCTATAATTTTGCCACTGCATACCAGCCTGGGAAACTGAGCAAGACAACGAGTCTCTAAAAAAATGCTGACTCCTTTTAAAATACCTAGTATATTTAATTCAGTGTCAAAAAATTGTATGAGCTAAGTATTATAATCATATTTTACTAACAAAAATTCAGAGGTGCATATATGTTATACATCTTTCATGGGGCTAATCAGTGCAGCACGGGCTTAATTCAAATTAAAATTCAGAAATTATGGCTCACACTATGCACAACAACCTCAGGGTCTGATATTTAGTATTCTCATGGGAGAATCATCAGCACTGAGAACCAAAGAATGAGGATAATGAGGATTAAATAACCAAGATAGAGGGATATGTTACCAAGAGTGAGAACTTTCTGGGCAGAGACATACCATGGACCATGGTGGTGAGATGGGAGGCAACTCTTCATAATCAAGGGGCAGAGAAAATGCCTAAGGAGCTTAGGCAAAGGAAGTAAATACATGCATTCTGCTAAAAGTAGATAAAATGCCAGACTGTACTAAACAGCCTGGTGACCTGTGGTATACAGAAATAGTTTAGAACTTTATCCAAACACAATGAGAAAGAATTTGATGATTTTATAATCACATGAGATGTTCAAATTTTCCTGTTTAACACATACCTTTTGCAAAAATATGTAGACTAAACTGGTGTTGACATAAGAAAATTCAATTTAGTATGTTAGGGACATCATAATTTGTGTGGAGAAATCGTATCGGTAAACAAATAGTGTATGGGTCTAAAATACATTTGGGAAACAAAAATTCTTTAAGATAGTCTGAATTATAATGACTTACTTATTTGTCTTGTCCCCCTCAAAATTAGATTTTCTTCATCTTTGAATGCGCAATGCATAGCCTTCTGCTTGGCACATGGTAGCTACTCAAGAGTGATTTAACCCAAGTCATAAAGCAATGGGAAGAGAGGCACAGGACAGCCAATATGTCACTGGGAAAGCCAACTGGATCACATGCACCTTAGGGGTGAAAAGAAGTGGAATCTGTATTTACATTTACAAAGTTATAATAATTAATATTTTCATGAAATACAATTTTCTGATTTAAAATTATTATGAGTTTTAGTAACCAAAAAAAGAATCTATTACCAGAGCTACTGATTTTGAATTGGAACTAAATCAAAAAGAATGCTATTCCTAATGTTACACACATAACTTGTATTCTTCACTCTGCCCAATTTGTTTGTAACAAATTAGATGTAAAATAAATTGTTTTAACAACCTGAATAATAAGAAACAATTTAGGGTGGAAAACAGATTAAAATAGTTCCACCTACTCTTCTGATAAATTATTCAACCAATTTAGCACTTTTGTAGGTTGTTCTCTTTATTTTTCATATCATCATGTGAAAAGTTTGTTAGAAATAGCATTGCTAGAAAAAGGCTATTGGTAAAACACAAACATATATGTCAACAACAACAATGACAATAAAATGATTGACAGTTTCCCACAATTTTCTCTAGTTCTGTTACATTGGCTAAAAGACATTTGGGAAGCGCACACACAGAAACTGGCCTTCAATTTGTCCAATTAGCATATGAATTCTGCCTCTACAATTGAGAAGTGGAAGAAGAATTTGTTCTGAAAGCTAAAAAGTATTTATTAACTTTTCCAATTCATGCCTAGACATTTGAAGAAAATAATTTTAATAATATAAAAGCAGGGATTTATTTTGTTTTATGTAGTTAAGGACTAAATATATCAATAAAAACTAATGTCATTTTCCCCTTTTAAAAAGAAATCAATCCACCTTTGAAAATTACATCCAACATATTTTTAGGGCTACAACTGATTGTATCTAATTGAACGTTCTTCTTTTTCTATCTTTTTGTTTTCTGTTTTTTCCTTTTAGTGTTTGCTGTGGATCAGACAATGTGTTCCTGGTAGCAAATATGTGATTCCTGTCTGTTTGTAGGTCACAGTTCAATGGAAGGCAGTGTATAAATTAATAATTACAACATGATGCAAAAGCACGATTAAAAAAACCTATAACCTGGCATGCCTCCACTCTTACCTGAAGCAAAAATCATGTAAAATCTTTTACAGTCTGGTGATTATTACTTGTAACAGATAATTCATATCAAATAAAATCTACATCCTAGAAAAATGATAATCTTCTCAATTTTATTATGATTTTGTTATGTAGACATAAAGTCTACCCAAATCCATCATGGCTAAGTCATACTCTTTCTGTGCCTCTAAGCCTTTCAGTTCCAGACTTGTGAGACAATATTGGCAGAACTTTTCTTTCACGGTGGTGCTCTGGAATGTGGCAAATGAATTGAGGACAGGAACGGTGTGAGTGTTTTAAGTGTTAGCCGTGGATCTGGGTAAAGCTGATATACCTGTGCCAGTCTGAGAAAAGCATACATTTATTTCACTGCATGAAGAAGTTGACATATTCTTATGGAAAAATGATATTTTTTCTTCTGATTATTAAAAAAATCATTTTGCCATCAGGACATACACACTGGAATGTTTATTGCATCTCAATTCGCCATCACTGAGATGTGGAATAAACTCAAGTGCCCCTCAACACATGGATGGATTAATAAACTGTGAGATACGTGTGTGTGTGTGATGGAATACTATTCAGTCATAAAAAGATGGAAAATTTCCATTTTTTGTATTAACCTGGTTGGAATGGGAGAACATTCGACTTAGTGAAGTATCACAAGCCTGGAGAAGCAAGTATCCAATGTAGTCAATGTTAATATGACACCAGTAGGTAAACAAATACAGGCCCACAGAAGAGAAAAACACAATTGAACTCAAGTGAGTCAAGTGAGGGATCAGGGGTGGGGAGAACGCAGGAGGGAGCAATTGGGGTGCTGACACCTCAAAGGAACAATGAACGTGTTTATGCCCATATCCTGGGTGAGAGGCACAACTACAGCTTGAAATTACCTGACAAATGCAAACAATGTAAACTAATCATCTGCTCCCTCATATTACTCTGAAAAAAAAAAACAAACTCAAAAGATAACGAGTTTTTGACGTGGAAGTGTATTATGTAGGACACAATGAAATCACCTAAAATCATTCATATTCTGGCAACCAACATAGGTAAATAGCAGGTGAAATCTACTGGAAGTAAATATACTTTCTTCCTGATTTTAGTTTACTGGATCTTGCTCTGATACCTGGTCTTCTAAAATGGTTTTACAGAGCTGGGGCAGTGGCTCAGGTCTGTAATCCTAGCACTCTGGGAGGCTGAGGTAGGAGGATTGTGGAGCTCAGGAGTTTGAGACCACCCTGAGCAAGAGTGAGACTGTGTATTAAAAAACTAGCCGGGAATTGTGGTGGGTGCTTGTAGTCTCAGATACTCAGGAGACTGTGGCAAGAGGATAACTTGAGCCAAGAGCCTGAGGTTGCTATGAACTGTTATGCCATGGCACTCTGCCAAAGGTGACAAAGTGAGACTGTGTCTCAAAAAAAAAATATATATATATATAAAATAAAAAATATGGTTTTATACACAAACATACATATGTATGCATGTATTAATATATATGTACGTATATACAAATGTATATATATTCAATGTATGACTGAAAGGGAGAGAGAGAGAAATAATAAAGTGAAGGAAGGAGGGAAGGAAGAAGAAAAGAAGGAGAAAGAATCTGAATAGAATAAAATAATTTATATAGTTGAAGTAAATAAGCCCCTAACTTATAATTTGTTTCTGTTGTTTACTAGTTTGTGCTTTTTTAACTTATAGAAAAAAATAAAATCTCTAGAGAAAATGCATACATAATAAAAGAGTCTATTTTATTCAAAGAGTTATAAAAATTGTTTACTTACAAATATAAGTTTTTGCTTTGTGTCCTGAATTTAAATTTTAATCCTTAAGCAACGTTTGTTCAACAACTCTTCCTTTGATTTTTTTTCATGAAAATAAGATGTTTTCTTATGGGACTGTACAGTGAGCAAACAAGGGAAACTGAATAATAAATGGGCTCATGGAACTGAGTTACTGTGTTGTGGGCAGAGCTGCATAAGAAAAGTGAAATGCCAGGGAGGCTTTGAAGAACAACTTCATTATTGAGTGTGGAAGAGAAATTCAAGCTTGGTGGTTGAGAACCATTTTCTTTTTTTTTTTTTTTTTTGGTAGAGACAGAGTCTCACTTATCGCCCTCGCTAGAGTGCCGTGGCATCACACAGCTCGCAGCAACCTCCAACTCAGGGGCTCAGGCGATTCTTGCCTCAGCCTCCCCAAGTAGCTGGGACCACAGGTGCCCACCATAATGCCCGCTATTTTTCTGTTTTGCAGTTCGGCAGAGTCTAGGTTTGAACCCACCACCTTCGGTATATGGGGCTGGCGCCCTACTCGCTGAGCCACAGGCGCTGCCCCAGAGAACAGTTTTCAAATACACAAATAATCATAATGCTGTAATGCAGCAGTTCTCAACTTGTGGGTCACAACCCCTTTGGGAGTTGAATGACCTCTCACAGGGTTTGCCTAAGACCACCCTGCATGTTAGATATTTACATTACATAACAATAGCAAAATTAGAGTTATGACGTAGCAATGAAAATAATTTTATGGTTGAGGGTCCCCAGAACATGAGGAACTGTATTAAAGGGTGGCGGCATTAGGAAGAACCACTAATGGTTCTTGAGAACCACTGCTGTTATGTCAGTCATGATTATTATGTTTATACATTCCTTAAAATATTTCTCTTAATATTCCATTAATTATTTCTTTGCCTAATATTTGATTCATTATATTTATTTAATGATTTGCCTTTGGCCTCAAAATTATATGTGTGTTATGTATTTGTAAGGCCTAATAGGGATATATGCATATCTTTTAGATTTACGACTTTTGTTAGTTCTATTTTCCTTCTTGGAAGGAAAGGAACTTAGGGTTACCAGGATATGCGGTGTTTCATCAAAGGACTTTGATGTGTACTCTCTTCTTTGACAGAGTTCTCAGCTCTTATCTTCTTTATCCAGAATCCCATGAACACTTCACAAAAGCAGGGAAAGACTGAATTTTATCTTTGCTGCTTTTGTGCTTTGGCACGTTTTTCCCTCAGTTACCAAATCAATGCAATCTAATCAGAGTGTACTGCTAATGTGATCATAGTTATAGAAAATCTGGCAGCAAGCAGCACTGGGAAGGGAGTGTTATTTAGTTCAGAATAATTAAATATGATATGTGCCCCAGCAGTGCCTATGGCTCAAAGGAGTAGGGCGCCGGCCCCATATGCTGGAGGTGGCAGGTTCGAACCCAGGCCTGGCCAAAAACTGCTTAAAATATATATATATATATATATGGTACATGTCTGTACAGTTCTCTTTATCAATCAGTAGAGTTGATATGGGTCTGTATACATGAATTATCTAAGAAGCCTTCATTCTTTAAATAAATATTAATTAAAAGACCTCTTCTATGCTTTAAATACATGAAGTCAGTTCCTCGACATCTCTTGCCTCAGAATAAAAGCTTTATTTTCTTAAAGTAGCTAATTACGTTAATAGTAAGAATACTCTAAAATACATTGAGATTCGCTTTTACATGGCTGTTTTTGAAGTCAAATCAATTGTATTATTGTTTAAACATTTATTGCTATAATTATGCACAGATTTGATTTTAGGCAAGAAGTTTCAAAAACAAAATAACAGATAAAATACCAGCTGTCCCAATATTATTTTAAAATTTTGTTATTTATTATTCCATGTGTTATCTGATATATACAATATATACAGACATAACTTTCCTTCTAAATAGTGAGAAACTACACAAACTTTTCTAAATAAGTTTTGTGACTCAATAATTATGATACCTATTTTTTCAGATTTTATTATTTCAAAATATTACAGGGATACAGGTGCTTTTGTTACACAGATCACTTTTGCCATTCTTGAGTCAGGGTTATAAGTATTGCAGTCATCCAGATAATGTTCATTGTACCCATTTGGGTATGTGTTCATTCTTCTCCTTCCTCCCCTGCTTGATTTCTATGGAGTTTTATTTCCTTCTGTGCACAATATATTCTCATTGGTTTGTTCCAATTTGTTAGAAAGTACATATGGTGAGAGTACTTTCTTTTATATACTTCACGTAAGGAAACATAATCCAGCTCCATCCAAATTTTTGCAAAATGCATTAATTCATCCTTCTCCAGGACTAAGTAGCATCCCATAGTATATACATACCAAATTTTGTTAATCCACTCATGAATGAGGGGCACTTGGTGGGATTACACATCTATGGAATTATAAATTGTGCTGAAATAAACAAGAAAGTGTTGATGTCTTTTGACAAAATGACTTCTTGCCTTTCAGTAAATACCCAGTAGTGGGATTGCTAGATCCAATGGTAGGTACACCTTTTATTCTCTGAGGAGTCTCCACACTGTTTTCCACAGAGGTGGTACTAATTTGCAGTACAGGCAACAGAGTAAAAGCATTACCTTTTTTGCTGCATCCAGGCCACCAAATGTTGATTTTGGACTTTTTCACAAAAGCCATTTGAACGGGGAAAGTGTGATATCTCGTGTGGTTTTAATTTGCATTTCCCTGGTGATCAGCAATAGGGAGCACTTTTCATGTGTTTAATGAATGTATCTATGTTATTTTGAAAAGTTTCTCTTTATGTCTTTATCCTCTTTTTAATGATTTTTTTTCTTGTTAATATGCTTGAGTTCTTTGTAGATTGTTGTTAGTAGCCCTCTATCAAATGCATAGCTTGCAAACATTTTCTCCCCTTGTAAGTGGTCTATTTGCTCTGTTGACTAATTCTTTGGTTGTGCAGAATCTGTAGAAGCCTTTTAATTTAATCAAGTGCAACTTATTGATTTTTATTCTTCTTGCAGTTGCCATTGAAGTATTTTTCATAAATTTTTTTCCTAAGCTGAAATCTAGAAGAGTTTTTCCCAAGTTTTTTTTTCTGAAATTCTCCTGCTTCCCTGACTTACATGTAAGTCTTTTATCCATCTTGAATTAATTTTTGCTATTGGTGAGTGAAATGGAGGCTGTTTCATTTAGCTATACAATTTTTCAGCATTATATTTTCAATATAGATTATTTTCCCCAATGTATATTGTTGCCTGCCTTGTCAAAGAGCAATTGGCTGTACTTGGATGTTTTATATCTGAGTTTTCCGTTCTATTTTTTTGGTCTCTATCTCTATGTTTGTACCAATACCATGCCTTGTTAGTTAGTAAAATCTTGCAGTAAAGTTTGAAGTTTGGTAATGTAATGCATCCATATTCATTCCCTTTGTTTAAGATTGCGATTCAGACTCTTTTCTGAATGCAACAGTTAAATTATTTTTCCTAAATATGTGAAATCTAGCATTGATGTTTTGGTTGGGACTGAATTGATCAATGCTTACTCCTCTGATTCATGAGCATGACATATTTTTTCAATTATTTCTGTCATCTGCAGTTCCTTTCCTCAATTTTTTGGTATTTTTCTTTGTATAGATCTTTGTTTTTTGGTTAAGTATTTGGCATTTGATTTTCTTTGTGGCTATTGTGAATTGTATCAAGACTAACTTTGCCGCACTGATTAATTCTTCTTTCATGGAAAAATTTTCTATAGCATGAAATTCTATCTAATAACATTTTGCTCACCAGAGAACTTCTTTCAAAATTAGAGTCAATTTCTGAAACCTTGACGATGCTTTGTAAACTAAGTTAATGGAATATTTAAACTCCTGCATCCTTTCGACAGTGTTTTTACATCTTCACCAGGAGTAGATTCCACCTTAAGAATTCACTTTCTTTGCTCATGTGTAAGAAGAAACTCCTCATCTGCTTAAGTTTTATCATAAGACTCCAGCTATTCAGTTACATCTTTGGGGTTCACTTCTGCTTCTTTTATAATTTCCACTATACCTGCAGAGACCTCCTTCACTATAGTCCTAAATTCCTCAAAGTCACCCCTTTCAAATAGAATTAACCTCTTTAATGCACCTGTCAATATTGATATCTTGACCTCTGCCCATGAATCATGAATGCTATTAATGACATCTAGAATGATGAATTATGTCTTGTAGGTTTTCAATTTACCCCACCTTATCTTACCCAGACCCGACAGAGGAATTATTATCTGTAGTAGCTACAGTATTACAAAAGGTGCTTCTTAAATAATAGAAGTCAGAATTACTCTTCCATTCAAGGGCTGCAGGATGAATGATGTGTTAGTAGACTAGAAGTAACATGAATCTCCCTGTAACTCTTCATCAGAGCTCTTGAATGCCCAGGTACATTGCCAATAAACCGTACTAGTTTTAAAGGAATCTTTTCTTCTGAGCAGTAGGTCTCTACAGTGCACTTAAATATTAAGGAAAGCATGCTCTCTACCTATGAGCTGTCATCCATATTTTGTTGTTCCATTTATAGAACAGAGGTCAAGTAGATTTAGCATAAATTTCAAGGGACTTTGGATATATGGGGTGTATCAATCACTGGGGTAAATTTAAAGTCACTCGTTTAAAGTAAATGAGCACTGGAGTAAATTATGGGGTGTATCGAGCACTGGAGTAAATTTAAATTTGCTCGTTTAAAGTAAAAGAGCACTGGACTAAATTTAAAGTCACCAACTGCATTAACTTCTAATAAGAGTCAGCATGTCCTTTGATATACGACACTGACGGGGCCCTCTAGTGAGGGAAGTCCTAGATGACTTTTTGTACCAATATGAAGGTGTTTCACCTTCACTAAAAATCCATTGTTTGGTGTAGACATCTTCATTAATTATCTTAGCTAAACCTTCTGGATAATTTGCTGCAGCTTCATTAGCACTTGCAGCTTCACCTTGTCCTTTTATGTTATTGAAATGGCTTATTTTCTTAAACCCAATAAATGTACCTCTGCTAGTTTCAAACTTTTCTTCTGAAGTTTTCTACTTCTTTCAGATTTTTCTGAGTTAGGCTTTTCCTTATAAGAATTCCTTGTGGCTGCCCTCTCTGCTGTCCATCATGTGAGGGTATAACCAGAAAGCTGTCATTCACAAACCAAGAGGTGAGACCTCACCAGACACCACATCTGCCAGTGCCTTGACCTTGGACTTCCAGCTCCCAGAACAATGAGAAATAAATCTTTGTTGCTGAAGCCAAAAAAAGAAAAAAAAATAGAATTTTGTGGCTGGTTTAATATTCTAAGCAGACCTCTAAAAATGTCTCTATATCAATAAGACATGTTGCTGTTGTATCATTTATATGTTCATTGGAATAGCATTTTTGTTTTCTTCAACAGCTTTTCCTTTGCATTTACAACCTGGCTAATAGTCTGCTGCAAAAAGTCTAGCTTTTAATTTATTTCAGTTTTCAACATAACTTCCTTACTACAAAAATTCATCTATTACCCATTTATAGTTTTTTTCTATGATGAGTAAGTTTTGCTTTTTAAAAAATTCACAGATTTAGTAAGTGCAAGTGCTTTTTATTATATGGATGAATTTCATAATGCTGAAGTCAGAGCTTTCTGGCGCACTGTGACCAGAATAGTGTACATGGTATCTGATAGGTAGCTTTTAATTCCTCACTTCTTTCCTCCCATTCTTCCTTAGTTTACAACTTCCATTACAACACTTCATGACCATTTACACATTCCCTTTTTAGTTTTCACTTAACTAGTTTTTGATTGAAAGTGAGTGAAGTGTGATACTTTTACTTGATCACTTAGGCAAGGTTGTCAGGTTTTTTAATCAGCCGAATGTCAATATTATTGTGTCTTAAGGACCGTGGAGGCTGAGGAGAGGGAGAGAGGCAGAGGAATGGCTGGTTGATGGAGAAGTCAGAACACATGCAGCTTTTATCTATCAACTTTGTCATGTAATATTGGTGTGGATTGTGGATTGACGTTTTAACTAAAACAGTTAAATAGTAACATTAAAGATTACTGATCACCATAATAGTTGTTATGATAAGGACAATATTTTAAATATTGTGAGAATTATCTAAATGTAACACAAAGGCGTATAGTGAAAACATGATCTTGGAAAATTGGCACTGATAGAATTTTTGGATGTAGGTTTTCCGTAAACCTTTATTTAAAAAAATTACAATTACCCATGACTCACAATAAAATGAAGTTCTATAAATTAAGCTGTGCCTTCAGTTGAAACAAGGTCTTTCTGGGGTAGAGTGGACTTTCAACCAGTGTCACTGATGTCCTACTGGAAGTGAAGAGACAGAGGGAGAGACACACAAGGAGAAATCTACCTAGAATTCACAGAAGCAGAGGCTGGTTAGTGCAGTCAGGAACCCAAGAAAGGCAAGTGTGGCCCGCAAACCATCAGAAGCTACAAGGGAGGTCAAACCTATGTTTCAGAGGGAACATGGTATTGTCAATCAATACCTGTTTCATATTTAAAGCCTCCCAAATTGTGAGAGACCAAATGTTGTTTTAAACCATCTAATCTGCTGTGTGTGGGTGCAGCAAGTCTCTAGAAGACTAATATAAATTGTGTGAGAAAATCTCTTTTTGTATCTAAGAAAAGTTAGGCTTTGAGGCTAAGAAAATGTAAATAGATTATCTAAGAGTCCCATAATAATGGTAAATAGTGTTGTCTGAAGTTGAATCCAGTGTTCTTGTTACTGGAAGTATTAATCATTTTAGAAATCATGTAAAACTTTTCTATAGCTCATGAATCTATTAGTTTGAAATATGATAAAAACAGGTATTCCATGAAGTCTTTGAGTGGGATCTTATATGCGTTGTTCTTTCCAAAAATAAGTAGCATTAAAGTGTTTTTATAAGAGTGAAAGAGAAAGTACTAAAATTCTACAGCGTCTCTAATTGAACGCCATATGTTGAACTCCATCAATCCTTTTCATCCCTCGGTTCTTTGTGACACCCCTTGAAATCAATGAGAATGAGAAAATTAAATCAGAGTGTTGAGAGAATCATAAAAAGTGTATCATCCAGATACTCCGGTTAATGACTGAACACATGAAAAGCACAGTGCAACTCTGTTCATAAAAATCAATACAGTCCTCAGCTGTAGAAGCAAATTTTAATGTCTTTTCTACGAACATCAGTTTTGAGGACATGTTTCATATGCATTATTTTTAGAGGCACTCTTCAGCTGGAGGTTTGGAAATAGAAAGCAAAACACCAAAATGATTACTTTGCTATTTATGAATGCAAATATAAAATGATATTTAGAAAACAATGCAAATATAGAGATTAATTAAATGCATTTCAGATGACATTTTACTTCACTAGGTTCATGCAATGATATATGCATTTATAAGTTAGACACCTTTAAAAGGAAACTATGTTGGAGTTTCAATGACTATAAACTGATGTCTATAATGCTGTAATAAAAAGTCCATTTATAAAAATTGCCTAATATAATTAACTGTGACAATGTTAGACTTCATTTTCATTGATATCATTATATTTGATGGAGTAAATTGTTTTCTTTGTTTTTGAGACAGAGTCTCACTATGTTGCCCTTGGTAGAGTGCTGTGGCGTCACAGCTCACAGCAACCTTAAACTCTTGGGCTTAAGAGATTCTCTTGCCTCAGCCTCGCAAGTAGCTGGGACTATAGGTGCCTGCCACAACTCTAGGCTATGTTTTGGTTGTAGTGGTCATTGTTGTTTGGCAGGTTTGGGCTGGATTTGAACCTGCCAGCTTCGGTGTATGTGGCTGGCACCCTAGCCACAGAGCCACAGGCGCCGAGCCTTGATGGAGTAAATTGGACATACAGTTTACCTGTATTAATCTGTATATTCTGGGCATATTGCTGAATATTTAAAGTTTTCTAAAATAACCTAAATGTATTTAGGGTCCTGAGGATATATCATCTTCTGAAACACAATGAAAGTCCCAAATAGAGTCCCTAATAGAATCATCCAAAAAATTTGTGATACAATTGTATCACTTTAATGTACTTCTCTACTCTAGCTCCAAGACTTTCCGTAAAATATTTTAATCTTCTAAAAAGTAATCTTATCAGTTTTCATTTAATTGATTCTAAAAGGAAAAATACGAAATGATTAGACAAAACACAAACTAAGTGTGAATGTCCATGTGGAAATCTCGGCTGAAGCTGAACTAAGTGAGATTTTCAGAAGCCAATTGGTTTAATGATATGCAAGTTTGAATATTCCTCATGTTAAATTTATGGTCTCCTTTTCCTACTCTGTTATGACTAGGAAAATGATAACATATTCAAACTATAACTAGTTCAATTAATGTTAAAGGTAAAGAACAAATTTAATGAATATGTCTTCTTTTCCATGAAAGGGAAAAAAAAGTTAACAGTTGTTATAATGTTATTAAATATGCCATAATTACTGGACCTGATTCATAGTGCATTGCCTAATAAAACAAAGAGATATTTTTCCCTTGTGAATCTTAAATTAATAAATACTGACATATATCCTTGTCAGGCATGTATCTTTTGCATCGTTTGTTTTCTGCTTGACTCTTAAACATGACTCAAGGCAACCGGTAGTAGTTTCTGAGTGTTTATTTGGCACCATTGTGATCTAACCTAGTTTACGTGTAACAGAGCCTTAATTCAACCTTTGTTAAGCGAGGCCAAGCCAAGTTAAGAATGTTGTTTGTACCAGGAGTGTGGCAAATCCCTCAGCCACCCTAAATTTACTGGGTATGTTTGCACTCATAAATTAGTTAACATATCTTTAGGTAGGACTGTAATTTTTTTTTTTTTTTTTTGTAGAGACAGAGTCTCACTTTATCACTCTCGGTAGAATGCTCTGGCATCACACAGCTCACAGCAACCTCCAACTTCTGGGCTTAAGCGATTCTCTTGACTCAGCCTCTCGAGTAGCTGGGACTACAGGCGCCCGCCACAACGCCCGGCTATTAGGACTGTAATTTTAAAAGTGTATTTTTAAACTTTAATAAAATGATTTTAGTTTCTTCTAAGATGGTGGGGGAATCTTTTAGCAAATGTCTGCAGTCTGTAACTTGAGCATTCATGATTATTATTGAAGAGAAAATATCTCTGCCAAAGTAGATTACGTTTTACAAACCCATGCATTTGGGATATTTATGGGTAATAGCTTGGTTTAAGCTCGATAAATTCTTTGATATTGGGATTACCTGAACGGAGCCCAGGGCCAAATTTACCATAGCTGGAGTCCTCTGGCAGAGCCTTCGTGGTGATTATCCCTGAAGGGGAGAACAGAGAGGCCTCTGCAGCAGAAGCCTCCACAGAAGCCCCTTTGTTACAGGGTAGGAGGCCTTCCCACTGCAAAATACACTGCCTCCAACTTCTCTATCAAGGGAAATATTTTCTAATAATAAATTCGGGATACAAAAGGGATGTCTTGAGAATAGTTCAGAGACTGAGTTATTAGGGTGTTTTTTTTATGGTTTATTGGTTAATTTAATAACGAAACCAACTACAGTTTTAAACAGAGAGCATTTATTTGTAAAGGAACTTGCCACTAAGGTTCTTTATAATTTATAACCATATTTTATAAATTTTCTTCTGATACTTGACTTTCTCTTCAGATTCCTTATGCATCTTCATTTACATTTCATGTAAATTTTTGTAGCTTTCCTGTACAAATCAAAATGAGTGATCTAATGATGCTCTTGTAGTTTCCTCTATAAATCAAAATGAGTGACCTAATTAGCTGGTTTCCTCTCTACTTTTGCCAATTTCTGCTTTACAATAGCAAGCATTTTTTGTGTGTTCAACTATTTATTTTTGTTTCTTAGTATTGTGAAGAAACATGCCAATTATACTACTTACAAATTAATTTAGAATTCTGAGTGTGACATTTTCACTTCTTATGGGGAGAAAGGAGAATTAACATCCCTCATATGATCTCTCTGCATACCAGTTTACCCCCATGCAATGCAACTGTATCGTAATTTTGTTTTAATCAACATCCAATGTCAGTATATAAATATTCAGAGCTAAGTCAAGTCAGAAAATAAGATTACATTTCCTCTTCAGCACAGAATGCTTTTTCTGCTTGAAACAAGTGAATATCATTTTTTTTTCATGTGGTTACCTTATAAGTACCTATGATTAATTTATGGCAAAAGTTTCTGCCAGACAATAGCTTTTAATAGCTTTTAATATGTTAACAAAAACTCAGGGTGCCAATCAATTGCAAATTGTTGCTCTCCATAGATCTGATACAGAAGGGATTTTCTCTTCCCTAGGAAGATAGGGCTGCTTTCTCTCTCTCTCTTTTCATTCTTTTATAATTTTTTTTCTTTTCTCACTTCGGGGCTGATTTTCCTATTTCCTAGTTGCTATTTTTAATTTTGATTCCTCATTTTGAACAGCTATATTCATTTGTTTCTGAGAGAATGCCAGTGGAAAACAAATTTTTGAAGACCACGGTGTTTGAAAATGTCTTTATCACAATGTTAGATTTATGTAGTGGTAGAGAATTCAATGTGGGAAAAGGAGAAAATAAAAAAATATGTTTTCTACTTCCCATTTTAGCTATTTAGATTTATAATTACTTTTAATTTCTTAACACTGTATTTTATAAATGCTATAATGTTCATCTGTTTGCAACCTTTTAAAGTATTAACAAGTTCACATTTAAATTTTATATAATATCTAAGCACTTTATGTTCAATTAAAATTTCAGAAGTTTTCCATATTTTTGGATAATTTTTCTCTATAGATTTTATTGATTCCAATGTTCTGGAATTTCTATTATTTAAATATTATCTTTTTGAATTGTATGTTAAGTGTACTTAGTTTATCTTTACATACTTTTATGTTTTTCATTCTTTCTCTGATTACTGTCAATTTTCTCAAATGCATATACTAACTTTATGTTTGGATTACTTCATATATACAAGCCAGCAAACTCAGATACAAGAATTTTTGTTCTTTTCAAGCTGGTTTTATATTGTGTTTTGTTCATATTTCATTATCTTTTCTAGTCACTTGTATAGCATCTTGTTATCACATATTTAATGTTTTACTATGCTCTCTTTTCTTCTGATTCTCTGGTTTATAATTCTGATTAGAGTTTTTCTTAAAATTTCATTTGAGGCAATGAAAACCTGCCTGAAATATCAATATAATCATGCTCAATTTTTTAATGTTGTTTTTTAATGTTAGAGAGAGCTCATTTGATTGAATGGTAGAGTTTTAAATTTTAGTGTTTGTTGATTTATGTTTTTTGTATTTATCATAGCCCCACAGAGAGGTTTCCCAGCACTTTCCAAGAGGGAAGATTCAAGTATTTTCGTGAAGATCAACAGAAGAAGCAAAATAGGATTTTTAAATTTCAAAATTTGAATTTTATTTTTATTTAAATATTAGTGCCATCATTTTCTGTGTGTTTTGGGTCAAGAACCGCAAAGATCATCTATAAGGGTGCTCTTTAAATACTGCACTTACTTACCCTGACTTAGAGAGTACTAAAATAAGTCTCATTTTGTGGTGGTATGTAGCATATTCCCAAAGTAACACTTTCTTTGTCTGTCATTTTTTAAAGAACACTTGTACTTTCTGGAACTAAAAGATTTCCCAGGCTGATCCTGTGTACTTTATAGCCCCATCCGTTCCTTCAATGAAGCTTGGCTCTTTTTATTGGAAAATAGTATTGGAAACTGAAATTTGGATGTTGAGTGTGCTACTGGGGTGTCATTATAGCTAAGCCCTCTCTGCTGACAAAGCAAGGTGTAGCAGAAATACCTACAGTTGTGCATGTGCTACCATGCGTATGTAGACATATCTGTAAATATTTCTATGCCTTACCAACTTATCAATTTTAAGCTAACTATGAATTCTCCCTGATGTCTATGACTGTAATTCACTCCTATATGGACTGACTTCCAGTATCTGCCATGCTTTGAACTAATTGTTTAATTCCAGTGTACGTGTACGGCAATATTAGAATGTTCAATCCAACCCCTGTGAAAAACAACTTTCATAACTAGAATATGGTACTTACGTACATTTCGTTCGCCTGTTCTCTTACAAACTCTACTCCTAAGGCATATTGCCGCCCTTCCATCGCATGGCTCTGAATCCATCTCCCACTATCTGTCCATTAATATAATTTTGATTGTCCTAAAGCTCTTCTAATTAAAAGGATTGAACTCTTAAAACAAACTATAATTAAATTAAATGAAAAATAAAAAGAAAGCTCTGCCAGATGTTTTGTCTCTCAGCACCCTTGTGAGCATTGACAAATACTTCAAAGAAAAAGACATCTGTCCCTTCTTCCACTCTTCTGCTCTCTTAGTCCCTCACACTTTCACTTAGATTTAACCTGATGATTTTTGTACAGTTTTTCAATTACAGTGTTTTTTAGTTGTCCTTACTAGGAAGGTTGTTTTCAGTTAAGCCATTCCTCTATCACTAGAAGTATAAATTCTGTAGTAATTATTTACACAAACTGTATGCTGAACATTCCTATTTATTAAAAATATACATGATGGAAATGTGTATTTCAATCAAAATGTGTGTACTTCTATAAAAATGTAGTCACAATAAGTTTCTGAAGAAAATTTATTCAATATAAACATCAGTGGAGGGAAAATAGTTGTTTAAAATATCAGTTCTTGAGGCTAAAAATTATGTTTATCCGAGTGTTTGCAAATTTCATTGACAAGACCAGTATTAATAATGTGAAATTATATAACAACTAGGGCATCACTATTATTGCAGCAGCACAAAACGTTTCCTGGGGCTTTCGATGTGGTTTTTAAAACTCCCTTTTTTTTTTTTTTAACTTGTATGCTTTTATTTTTCTAGGACATTATCATTTCATTTTCAAAGCAACTATATGACCTTCTCATAAATTTCTTCTGAAAATAATAATCCTAGGAAGTACCAGGAATATTTGTTTTGTCCAATAATGAGGAAAATTATGTCTCTTTAATGGAAATGTTGGCATATAACATGTTTTTATACTATTTGGAATCATGTAATTTAAGCCATTAGGCCTGAAACAACATATCTCAGAATATAATCTCATCTCTAGTTTTTAACCAGTGTAAATTATGATAATTGTAATTTGAATGATATAACAATCACCATTATAAATATCAGAATGGGTGGTGTATTTTTTTTTTTTTTGAGACAGTTGCACTCTGTTGCCCAGGCTAAAGTGCCACAGTGTCAGCCCAGCTCTCTGCAAGCTCAAACTCCTTGGTTCAAGCGATACTCTAGCCTCAGTCTCCCTAGTACCTAGGACTACAGTTGGCTACCACAACACCTGCCTAATTTTACTACCTTGCGTTGAGACGGGGTCTCATTCTTGCTTAGGCTATTCTCTCACCTTCAAGCTCAATTGATCCTCCCACCTCAGCTTCCTAGAGTGCTAAGATTACAAGCATGAGCCACCATCAGCCCACAGTGAGTGGTCTTTGTTAACATTTTGAGACTTTTATTTTCCCCACTACCTAAGGATAGTGTGTACATCTTTTTCAATAACAAGGAAGATATTTTCTTAGATAATGTTTATGTATTAACATTAATACAGTAAATGAGTATAGAACTAGCATATAATATTATGTGAATGGCTTTAGTATATGTAAAAAAAAGGATCATAGCATTTATTCATGTCATTTTTAAAAAATTCACTCCTCTCTTCTTTAAACCCACTTCCATGTTTCTATCATTTTCTATGATAGCAATTTTCCATTCTTTCATGATATAGCATAAATAAGAATTTTTCATTTCTTTTCTCTTTGAATATCCAATTGATAAAAGTCTTATTCTCAGATAAATTATATTTAAAAGAATTAAGATGGTTTTTCATGATACTATCTATACTTTTTTCTAATCTGCAGTGATTTTCACTTAGTATAACAAGTTCAATTTTTGCTACTCATATGTCCGTACGTTACTTCTATCTTCTACACATTTTAATTATAGGTTAAATACAAAATCCTACTTGTATAAGATTTAGTAAGCTTTGTCTACTCCATTTACCATCTACCTTTCTTTCATGTTAACTATAGTTCACTGTGAAAACAAAACTATGAATCATCAGGCCACTTGCTACATAATTTTTTTAAAGTATTTTCTCTAATTTATAAAAGAAGGCATTGATATAAGAAGTCAGAAAGCACAGTGAAAAATCAAAATACATAAATTACATGTCAAAATGATGAGAAGGGAGGAAATTAAAACAAATACATTTGCTAGAACATCTATGCCGAGAAAGTCTGAGAACTTAACTCTGAGTGTCTTTGGAGCCAACCAGAGAAGAAAATAGTATGAAGATTTTCTGTCTGACAATGGAAGATTACTTCTTTACTAGTAGGCTTGTTTTACTTCCTGGATCTAAACTCTTAGAAGAATATGACTTGCTCATTGTATTTAGGACTTTAAGCCATATATAAAAAATGATTGATATCAGCTATTTTAGTTGCAAAAACAGATAGATTGAGGTTTTATGTATGTGTAAATTGCTATTCTTAAGAAAATGTTCAAGGAAATTTAAATGTTATAGTTATCACATCTACAGTCTGGATAATAATGGGAGATTGCAATATATACTAGAAAGTGTAAGTTCATGGTGAGTTAATAATGAGATATGATAGTTAATTCATTTCTAAGTACTGACTTATATTAATTATTTCTACTGAGTTTGATAGTGAAGTTTATGATGAATGATTCAAAATTAAGGTGCCAAAAAAAGACTTCATGGGCAGATAATGTATTTTAAAATAAGAATATACATATATATGTTTATACTATGTGTGTGTATATATATATATATATAAAACACTATTTTTAAAAAGGTGCAAGTTTGTGAATAATGTAACACCTGTCACCCAGTTAACAAAAGGTAGCTCAAAGGTAAGTTGCAGTGATACATGTGGACAAAGTAACTATTTTTTTTTCTTTCCTAAAGGTGCTATTGGATGTAAGATGTTTTATTACAACCACAATATTCCGAATCTTCTGTGTAATTTTGTACATCATACCATGAAATGATTCTTTCAGGTTTTTGGTATACAGGGCAATGCTAATTTTCATTATTTTTTTCCCCAATTCTGCCCTGAAGTACAATTGGGAGAAAATAAAGAAACCTGAACTAATTTTAAGAAAAATTAAAAATTCAGAATTTCTACTGATGATACATGTCTCTGTTAATTCTGAATAAGGGACTGCACTGTTTCTAATCTTTCAGCAATTTCCATCAGTCCCCATCAATAGAAGGTTTGGATTTGAATTAAGAGTTCAGGTGAAATGCCTGAAGTAGCCACAGAGATCAACAGGAAGGCTCTGGACAGCCAGAAAAGAAATGCGTATGAATATAGAAATTGGATAAATGCTGGCAAGACGTTTTTGCCAAGTTTGGCCTTAGAAGCTGTGGCTATGATCTATAAGAAGACTGAAATCATTTCAATGCAACTAGATAGGAGTATTTCTAAAAATGCACACTGGGGCAAGAACAGACATTTTGAAGCGATTTTAGAATATACTCTTTTTATTTTTTGAACCTTCAATTTATAGTCCAAACTTTGTCCCACCAAATTACTCTGCTACCCACTCACTGTCATTGAGAGTAGAGATGGCTGTTCTATTTTTTTCAATGAAACTGCCTTTTGGAATAAACTTTCAAAATTTTTAATGTTTTGGGATTAATTACAGCTTTTCTCAACATAGTTATTTTGTTATTTTGTTAGAAGACATTTTTATATTCAATCAGTACATATTATGATATGTTTCTGGTGGGAAATAAATTGGACTTTTCATATAAAACATGCACCTGCATATTTGCATATATATACATTTTTCTGTGTATGTATCTTAGTCCATTTTGTGCTGCTATAATATGAACAGAAAATGTACTGGCTCTTGTTTTGGAGGCTGGGTAGAAGCATCTGGCCAGGACCGTTTTGCTGGAGCAGCTAACAACATAAAGAGCCCAGAGAAGGTGAGAGAGAAAGTCAACAAACTATAATCTACTTTGTGACTGGCATTCACCCATTCATAAAGCCGGGTCCCTCGTGGTTTGATGATCTTTTCTGATGCCTCATCTCCCAACGTTGCATGCATTGTTGCATTTAGGATTAAGTTTCCAGCAAAATTTTCTGCCTTTTGGAGAACACATTTTAACCACCATGATGTGGGTGCAGATCTAGTCCAGTTATGTACTCATGGTATTTTATAAAAAGCAGCTGTCCAATCTGTAGTATACATAGTAATTTTTAAAAGGTTATTGAGAAGGAAAACAGGTGTTATTTGCTATAAATAAGAATTCTGCTGGCTACTTGGATTACAGGTAAACGGCAAACAGCTTCTACCCAGGAGGTGCTGACGTTGTGCTAGATAATTTAAACACAGAGAGCTGTAATAATACTGCAGTATACGTTTAAAAGTAAAAAAATTAATAATAAGTTTGTGCAGGTGTTCATGCTACTACTTTGCACAAGCTATGGGAAATGGTGCCCAGTGACTGGCAAGGTTTGAAGTGCTTTGCCGTGGTTTAAACTACCTCTCATTTTCAGATACGTTAAAATGTGAAATATTACTTGTTATAAAAGGTGATGAATGAAGATTGTTTTACAAAAAAAAGTACTATTCTAATGGATATATTTTTACTATAAAGAAATAAAAGTTCTATATAATTGATAAATGCACAATCTGAAAGTGAAACTGGATGCATTTTCTTAAAAATTTTGTTTACTTGTGTGTTAATTAGGTTATTTGTATTATGGAAATGATAATTTCCCAAGAGTTTTAAAATTCTAGTATCTAAAAAAAAATCCCCAAAACTAAAGTAGATTCCTTATAGCAAGTTGCATTTCCTATCTTAAATTGACAGTAGTGTATGTATTATCATATACTTAAAGTAAATAATCATGCAATACCAAAATTATCTCCTGGTGAATATATGCAATTTAATATTTTATAATAGAAATCATCACAACTTTAAGAAAATTAAGATAGGTTTTAAGTAATTTGTTCAGTAAAGCCAAAATAGTAATCCCAGACCATATATTCTAAAGTGCTACAATTCCATACTAATTGTTCAAAGGTATAATTCTTGCCAAAATGATTAACAAAGAGCTTACAACATATTGCAGCAAATTATGAACTAATAAGATAACATTCTTCTTTGTTTAACCTTTTAAGAATATTTGACAAATATCCCCTTCACTGTTCTTTGATTTGTGCCATTTTCATTTATCATGTTACCTTATAATATTTGATTTACTATTAGCTTAGGCTTTAAAAAACAAAGCCTGTTGAAAGATGGTGCATCCTGTTAAACTCAATAATGCTGTAATGAAAAAGAGCATTAGAAATGGATAGAGCAATTGAGCAAAATGATTTTGACTATGCCCTTGTCTTTACAATTGAAACTGAAATCAAATGCTTTCTTCTTCTCATATACAGACATGTTTCAAATATATCAATTAAATTATTTTCAGTTAAATACAATGACATAATATGTGTTTTAATTTTGCAAGACTAAACTATTCTTTCTTTCTTTGTTTTTCATTCTATCGCCCTGGGTACCGTGTCATGGCATCAAAGCTCACAGCAACCTCAAAATCTCGGGCTCACGTGATCCTCTTCCCCAACTGTGTGAGTAGCTGGGACTGCAGGTGCCTGCCACCATACACGGCTATTTTCAGAGATGAGGTCTCGCTCTTGCTCAGGCTAGATCCAGCTAATGACCTCATGCAATCCATCCACAGCCTCCCAGAGTGCTAAGATTACAGGCATGAGCCACTGAGCCCCACTAAACTATTATTTCTAAAGAGGCTTCTGTAGTCTGTGCTCATGTTTGATATCAAGAATGACCTTAATTAATTTGCAATAACTGATCCATTGTTCATCAATTTTCATTGTCTCTCCTGAACACATTTTATGAATTTATTTGTCTAGAAATAGAGTAGCTAATAAAGTGTCTGAAACCCTTTTTTAGTCATATGTGCCTGAAAATTAGATGATACTTCATTTTATTTCTATTATTTTTCTTAATGATAGTGGGAATCATTCTACACATGTACTTGAAATTGAATAAAAATATTGAAATGTACCACAATATTGTGTTTCATATAATTTAATAGCTGTACTAGTAATTAAAAACAAGTTATTTCTCATTATATTTAATTTTAAATATGTTCTTGAGTATCCTATGCTCTTTGACGTCTGTATAACCTAATCTTATATTAATTTTCCTGCAACTTTCCATCGATATTCAACACATTTTCCTTTTCAATGTTTACCTCAGGTATCACCACTCTGAAGTTTCCATTGAATTCCAATCAATATTAACTTTTTATTTGATTTAATTTCTTCTAAAGTTTTAAAAATATCTCTATCACAGAATGTATATTGATTATAGTTCTGTATTCTGTTTTCCATACCATATTTAATCTTGAAGTCAGAAGACTGCAACATTACACAAAAGACACTGAATAAAGATGTGTTTGAATTCAATCAAACCAATCTTTTTCATTTATTTTTCAATAAAAAGCTAGATTCCAAAGGCACACAATTTATTTGTGGCTTAACTAGGAACAGCAACAGAACTTAGAAGTTTTATCTCAGTATTCACCACTATTGTGTTAGATTGGGGAAGAGAAATGTGTTTTATTTGCTGTTCATTCACCCTGTGATTGGAATTTAATATAAAAGTTCTATATTTTAAAAAGTATTTAAAATTGAGATTCTGCATCCAGACACTGGGCATAATATCAGAGCATAAGAATGAAATAGATTAGCAATAAAATAAATAACTGATCAAAGAAAAGAAATATGACATATTAAAATCAGATTTATTTATTCTTTAACTTATTATGAGTGATGTAAGTTGATGTGGAACATTTCAGAATGCATTTTTTGCTTCAGGCACATTTTATTACATTACCACTTAATGTTTCTGGTCATAGCTGTTTGAATGAAGCTAGCTAACTTATTAAAATTGGTAGAATCTCTGGTAGAAAGATTATAGATCTTAAGTCAGATCTATAGATTCCACAAAAGCACTAGGGCTGCAGATACTGGCATGAATGTGGAGAGAAGGGAGCACTTTTACACAGCTCCCTTGGGATTTGCAAACTAATACAGCCTCTATGTAAAGAAATATGGAGAATTCCTAAAGTACTAAAAAGAGAGCTTCCATTTGATTGCACAATCTCATCAGTAGGTCTCTACCCAGAAGAAAAAAAAAATCATTCATCATAAGGACATTTGCACCAGATGATTTATTGTTGCTCAATTCATAATTGCCAAGACGTGGAAGCAACCCAAGTGCCTATCAATCAATGAATGGATCAATAAACTGAGGTAGATGTATATTGTGAAATACTATTCAGCCATAAAAAGGTGGAGACTTTATATATTTTGTATTAACCTGGGTGGAGGTAGAACACATTCCTTTTGGTAAATCATCACAAGAATGGGAAAGCAAATATCCAATGTACTCAATACTAATATGAAACAATAAAAAACAAAAACAAAGGCTCGACACTTATGGTTCAACGGGCTAAGGCACCAGCCATGTACACCTGAGCTGGCGGGTTTGAATCCAGCCTGGCCCGCCAAACAACAATAGTGGCTGCAACCAAAAAAAAAAAAAAAAATGGCCAGGCGTCGTGGCGGGCGCCTGTAGTCCCAGCTACTTGGAAGTCGGAGGCAGGAGACTCGCATGAGCCCAGGAATTGGAGGTTGCTGTGAGCTGTGATTGCCACAGCACTGTATCCAGGGTGACAGCTTGAGGCTCTGTCTCAAAAAAAAAAAAAAAAAAAAAAAAAAAACTATATGCCTGCACAAGCAAAAAACACAAGTACATTCAAGTGGGGGTGGAGAAGGAGGGAGGGGAAGGGGAGATTGGTGTGCTCTCATCTAACATACACAGTGTAAGGGAGTACAGAACACTCCCAGGAGGAAGGGTTCAACTACAACTTGAACTTTACCCCAGAAATGCAAACAATGTAACCTAATCAGCTATACCTTCATAATCTGAAATTGAAAGAAAGAAAGAAAGA
>CAUYON010062061.1:0-29807 GCA_963573935.1 Arctocebus calabarensis
TGTACCACAATTTATTAATCCATTCGTGGGTTGATGGGCATTTGGGCTTCTTCCACGACTTAGCAATTATGAATTGGGCTGCAATAAACATTCTGGTACAAATATCTTTATTATGATGTGATTTTTGGTCTTCAGGATATATTGTTCCTTTACAAATTTTTATTTTACATAAATCTAGGTGTTATGAAAGAGGTAATTCTAGAATCTAGGGGATAGTTACCTTTTATTTCATTTTTTCCATAAAACTGACAAGATATTCCTTTCCCCAACACACAATACATTTTATTCTAGGTCTGGTGTAATATGACCTAAGGTATGACTGTAAAGTTATGTCCCAAAACATATCAAATGTCTTTATAACTATTAAAATTGAATACAACTTAACTATCATAGACTTATTAACTTTTACCCAGAAGACGCAATATAATAAAATTAATAAGAAATCCTCAAGTTCTGAACTTATGGAGACTTAAGTTGAAGAGTAAGGTAGACAGATATAAAAGTATAACTCTTTCCTATTAATGGTGACTTTGGAGGATGAGGCTTGGGTATATGAAACACAATGAACCGTCTAACTACCCCAGAAAAAGACAGACTTAACTCTCTCATTACAGACAGTGTAGGACAACTGGCCTTCCTGCATGAGGCAGTACTTTCATCAATGAAGCCCGTGGCTCGTGTAGCCGACCAGAGTGTGCTCACCACAATCAGGTAGATCATAAAGAGAAAGGATCACATATGCCTGCCTCATTTCCCAAATTTATTAAATAAGTCCCCTCCTTCTGGAGGTGGTGTAGGGATTTACACAATACCAGGTACATTTAGGGAGCATCTCACTTCTTGAAAACAGAAGAAAAATTGTTCTAAGTTCAGTGTTTTAGTGTGTTGTAGTTATTAAAATATACCATAGGGCAGCGACTGTGGCTCAAAGGAGTAGGGCACTGGTTCCATATGCCAGAGGTGGTGAATTCAAACCCAGACCTAGCCAAAAACTAATGTATATATACGTATATACCATAGATGGGGTAGCTTTTAAAGCATGAAAATTTATTTATCACAAATCTGGGGCTAGGAAGTCCCAGAACATTTAGTTCTGATTTGCTCCTGTTTTCTGGATCGTAAATGGTAACTTTTTGCTGTGTCCTCCCACTGTGGAAGTGACTAGCTGGCTTTCTTGGACCTTTTTTTATAGCAGCATTATCCCAATCATTGGGGTTCTGCCCTCATGACCTAATCATCTCTCAAAGTCCCCACCTCCTAATACTATCCATTTGGGAGGTTAGGATTTCAATGTATGAATTCTGGAGGGACACATTCAGTCTATAGTACATTGCAAGTTCCATATGCATGGAATATCTTTATACATGTCTTCATTTTTAGTCTGTATGTAAGATTGCTAGTAAAGTGAGTGCCCTGTAGGCAGCAGGATAGTTGAGCATCATTTTTAATATATTCAGTGATTCTGTCTGCTGACTGGAGAATTTATTTCATTTACATTCAAAGTAATTACAGATTACTTTTTTATGTTTTCTGCAACCACTATAGGTTTTTGCTTTGTGCTTACCATGAGGCATACATAAAATATCTTATACTTGTAACAGGCTGTTTTAATTTTATAACAAATTTAATTTCACACATACATTATATATTTTCACTCTTTTCCTCATATATTGTGTAATTTATATCTTACTAGTTAGTTTTTTTTTTTCTTTTTCTTTCTTTTTTTGGTGTCATAGCTCTCATCAACCTCAAATTCTTGGACTGAAGCAATCCTCTAGTCCCAGCAATATTTACTCAGAACCTCCTAAGTAGCTGGGACTACAGGCACCTGCCACAATGCCCAGCTAGATTCTCTACTTTTGGTAGAGATACACTCTTGCTTTTTCTCAGACTGGTCTTGAACTCCTGAGCTCAAGCAATCCACTCACCTTAACTTCCCAAAGGGCTAGGACCACAGATGTGAGCCACCATGCCTAGGAGTTACAGTTCTTTTTAAAATTTCTGTGTTTTAATTTATATAGTAGAGATTAAAATTGCTTTACACATCAACTTTACATTATTAAAGGTATTCTGATACGATTATTTATTACTTTCAGTATTGAGTTTTTTTTTTTTTTTTTTTTGCAGTTTCTGGCTGGGGCTGGATTTGAACCCGCCACCACCGGCATATGGGGCCGGTGCCCTACTCCTTTGAGCCACAGGTGCCACCCAGTATTGAGTTTTTTATTTTGTGTTTTATGTTATTAATTGGTTGCTTTAATTTCAGCTTAAAGAAGCCCCTTAGCGATTACTGTAAGGAAGATCTAATGGGGAGGAACCCCCTTAGCTTTAGTTTAGAAAATTGTTTATTTTTCCCCTTACTAAAGAATATTGACGTATAAAGTATTTTTGGTTGGTGATTTTTTACCTTTAGCCCTTTTAATATATTTTCCCACTTTTTTCTGGCCTATGTTTTGAAGTTGAACGAAACTTCTTCTGGTACTTCCTGGACTGGTAAGACTGCTGTCTGGACCGTGCAACCAGGTAGAGCCATTGAGTAGGCTCTGCAATTACCTCTGCTCAGGCACAGTAGCAAGCTTGCTTCCTTGGTGGGTGGTACTGCTGTTTGGATGAGCAGGGCCACATGCTAGGCTTAAAGATTCTGTGAAATCTCTGGGGCTGATGATGCTATATGCCACAGATACAGCTGGAAACAGATTTCTTTCCCATCCTGGGGAATGTTTACTTGGTTCACTGAGGCTCTATGGGATTTCCACTTGGCCCCTGGGGTTGGGCAAGGCCAGGTGTTTTATTCCAGAGATGTTAATGAATTGGCATTTGCCTCATGCCCTGGGGAAGGTTAAGCAGAGTACCAAGGCTTTGTGGGATTACCACTCAACCTCTGAGTTTGGGTGGATCAGAGACTCATTTCCCCAGAGATTTGTAAATCTTCATTTATCTCCTGGCCCAGGGAAGGCTGAAGCAAAGTACAGGGCTGATTGGCAAAGATGGCTAGAAATTTGAGCCTGGCAGACTGCTGGACTGTGTTTCCTACTGAGCAATGTCCTTGGCTAGTAAGTCTGGTGTGGTGCTTCCAAATGCTGAATGAATAGCCACTGCCAGGATCCATATAATGTTTGTTGTGAGCCTCGATGCTGTTCTTTGTTGTTAACTGGCCATGAATGGTCTATCTCTGCCAATACCCTCATGTTTCTCATTGGTTGAAATAGGACTGGGCTTGCCAGGAAGGTAATCAGAATGATTTGGACACTGAATGTCTGCCTCCAACTCTCTTTTCCCACTTAAGAAACTATGAGGCCAAGGGTGCTTCTCTGTTTGCTGCTGTGCTGGCTTTGAAGAAGAGGTGATGCAATCAAAGTGAAACCATTCCTAGTACTAATGTGGCTTGTCCTTGTGATCCACAGTATACTATCAGTCTCAATTTCCCAAATTCTGGAATATTCACCAGATAGTCTTTCCTATGGATAGTGCTGATTGTTTTCTAAGAGGGATTACTAATATTTCTGTGTAATCTTCAGTAGAAGTCTCAGGTCATTATTATGTTTTCTTTCCTTACCTATCTCTAATTCTTTTTAATTCATATTTTGTTATTATTGTTTTATTTTATTACTTAATGGCTTCAGAATCTAATTCATAAAAATCCTCATTGCCATTGGCTTCTGTATTCACAACCTCCAAAGTATGCACTAGTTCATTTGAACTTTTAACTTGATCTTCATGAAAAAATAGATCAATTTCAGGACATAAACTCAAAATTTCTCCTTGGGATTATAAATTATATTCTTTAACTCTTTTGCTCTATAATTCTCATTACATACAATATTTGTTCTCCCTATAAATGACTTCATTGATTAAAAAAGCAGAATAGACTCATTTATTATTAAATATCAACAAATATTAATAGCTTGAATCCACTAATTCTTTGTCTTATACTGTCCTTCCTTTGTCAGGTCCTTAGCACTGACAATTGTTACTTTCTGTTTTTTTTTTCTCATTCTACTAAATATAACTGAACAAAGTTCCAGAACCATACTAATGTATTCTAATACAAATATCAACTGTTAGCCCCTGATATACTGAACTTATATAAATGTATTTCCTCTATAGACATATCATAATGATATGTAAAAATTTTTAAGAATTGCTGATCTTTAGGGAAAAAAAGAAATTCTCATAAAGAAAAATGAAATTCAGAGGAATATAAATTTGCTGAATATACTGACCCATAATGTTTGGGGATTTTAATAGAAATGAAGGCTTCTATTTTAATGACCTTAATGGTGTAACTAGCTTAAAGTCTGCAGGTTTAAAGAACCACCAATTCTGCTAAGAAGTTAGATTCTTCTCATTGTCTTAGGGAATGTTTCAGCTTTCCTTTGCTGGAAAACTGGGACAGGGAAGGAGCTAAGGAAAACAAATAGCCTCGAGCAGGGAATGTAACTCTACTGACAGGTTGACTTTAGCCCCTTAAGCCCCATGTCAAACTTTCAACCTACAGAACTTTAAAATAATAAACATGTGTTCTTCTAATCCAATAAAACTGAAAGTTTTTATAGAAACAATTGCACAGAAACAATTGCAAATTAATGCATTGGGGTTATTATTGTGTATAGCTTATAAAAGGAATGTAACTACAGAGGACCCCTCCATGCTAAATGTATGCCCAGTCCCCACTAGATGTAACTACAGAGGACCCATGTAACCATATGTATATACCCCTGGACAAAGAGCTGGAGAGAGACAGAGAGACAGAAAGAGAGAGAGAGAGCTCTTTTCCCCAACTTGGGTTGTTTCTCTCTGCCAGGAGCTTTGTTGTTTTTATATTCTTTTCTGTAAAATAAATCCTGTCTTATCACAGATCTGTGGTCCATGGATTAATTCTTCGAATCACTGAGACCAAGAATCTACTGAAGATGAAATTCTGGTATTATATTTTGGAATATATACATCAGTTGGAAGACAGATATGAGGAAACATTTAGTGCAAGATAAAAAACTAAAACTACATATTGGTGGACTATGGTAAAATGAAGAATATCAAAGACTAAATGTGTGCACTTATACACATTACTTATACTTCATTAAAAGATAGAGTGTAAAGTAAATAAACAAATGGAACTTAGAAGCAAGGCATAAGATGCCTGAAAAATAGCTCATAGAGAAATGGGTAAACCTATGAATAATTATATACATATAAATAACACGAAAAATAAAAATAATTGCAAATTATATTTATTTTAGCACCATTCACAATAGGAAAAACATGTAATAAACCTAAGTGTCCGTCAACAGTTGAACTGATAAAATGTGGTGCGTATATATATGATGGAACACTATTCAGTTATCAATAAAGGTATGAGATCCTGCTAGATGGACCAATATGGATGGAATTGGACGCATAGAAAGACAAATATCTCATGTTCTCATTCTTATGTGTGGGCTAAAGAAGCTGATCTCATGGCAGTAGAGAGTAAAATAATAATTACTAGAGGTTGGGAAGGGTGTTTGCAGGGGGACAGTGAAGAGAGTTTGGTTTATGGTACAAATATACCATTAAATAGAAGAAGTTCTAATGACTGATAATGGAATAGGGTGACTATATTTAACAATAAAGTATAAATAGCTAGAAGACAGGAATTGAAATGTTCCTAGCAGTTAAAACTTATAAATATTTGAGGTGATAGATATTCTAAAACCCTGACCTATCAATTTGCATTACACGTATTTAATGAAATGTTACACACTATAAATGTATACACATTACTTATAATTTATTAAAAGATAGAGTATAAAGTAAATAAACAAATGGAACTTAGAAGCAAGGCATAAAATGCCAGAGATACAACTATTATGTATCAACAAAAATAATTAAAAATAATTTGACATTTCAAAGAAATTAGTATCCTAAAATATTTTTATCATCCAGGAGCTGGAAATGGGTAATCAAAAGACTAAATATCATTATGTAAAGTATGAGTTCAAAGTTCATGGAAATAAAAGGTTTTACTTGTATATGTTATGTATGAGCAACATATAAATAGTTGTTATTTCTTCACTTATTTTTATATTCACTGTTTCCCTCTTCTAGGATAATAACTTCAGAAGGGTGGAAAAATTATTTGACCTAATTACTGTTATATTTGCAGAACCTTAAGCAGTACACTGAACATTGTAAGCAGCAAGTCAAATTACCTAAATAGAGTAACATCTTCCAAACTAGTAAGAAAGAGAGAAACTTACATCCAATAGAAGACAGGAAAAAGAAGAAAGTAGAAAAGAAAACTTGTGGGGGAAGCACAAATTAAAATGCTGAAAATGTGTAATTTAACATTTGAGTGCAATGAATTTCCAATACAAAGTTTAGAATAGATGTCCCCAGAGATGACATTCAGTCAGCATGCAGTAAAACGCTGCACGTTTTAAATGGTTGAAATCTCCTCTGATTGGGAATATGTTTGGCCAAAGGCAATATTGTACTGCTTGTTAATATTCAAATATTGCTCTTGCAGTGCACCTAAGACTCAAGATAAAAAGGGAGTAAATGCACACCTAAAAAAATTGCTGATTCAACAGTATTAATTTGAGGTGAAAAATAATGTTATCATTTTGGGTGATGAAACTTTAATACATTATGATAAAATACCCAATTTTCTAAGAATATCTAAAAAATTCCAAATATATATAACAAAACACAAGACATATATATTTATATATACATATGTATGTGTGTACATACATATACATATATATATGGCAAAACACTGGGGATCATTAAGGAAAAATGGAGAAAATTGCTGTAAGATTATTTTTCTTACATATCTGGCAAAAACAGATCAAATCTTATAAAAAATAATGATTATGTAGAATATTCTACCAATCATATAACACAATGTATATTCTCTAGGCTCAGCTGAGGATAAATAGTGTTACAATTTGTTAAATAATGTTTATAATTTGTCAACTATAAACCACATTGTCATCAAATTTTTCTAAATGTTTTTCCTCTCAGTAACCTTACTCTTAGCTCAATTCCATAGTTTGGTACTGCATAATTGACATTTCTTTCTACTTTACAAAGAATAAACAATCATGTGATATACCTTTGCCCTTTCCACTTCTTACTCCTGCTAGCTATTTTACTTTTCTGGCCTTGATATATTTCTTTATGAAGAAGACTCTTGATTAAGCCCAACTTACCTAAAGAGTTTTTAACCTGGTCACTGCCTACTTCCTCTGAGACTACACTTCTTTCCTTAAAGTCTCTCATTTTTTAAAACCCCATAAATAATGAATATTATTAAGTAGCATTTATAATTATGAAAAAAAAGAAGACAGAAGGAAGGCAGGAGGAAATGTAAGAAGGCAAGAAAGAAGAAAAGAATGAAGGAAGAGAGGAAAGAAGAAAGAAGGAAGGGAGGGGAAAGGGAGGGACAACAAGGGAGAGAGAAAGAAAAAGGGAAGGAGGAAGGAAGAAAAGGGGAAGAAGAAAGAAGTTTACTTCACTCTCCTCATCTGACTACAGGTACAAGTCTATAGTGTCTACCAATATACTTTGGCCTTAGCTAGTGCTTCCAACAGAGTTGATATTTGTCCAAGGAGAAACCTGTATTTTTTGTATATCACCACACTTCCCCAGTGATCATAGTAGTATATAGTGGGAACTCCTCTCTGTTTCAATAAGGACTTCTATACTCTTGGAAGAAAGCAAAATGGCCACTACTTTTTCTTCTTTGTCTCTTTTGAAAGCCAAACTGGAATCCTAGCTCTGGCAGGCCAAGGCAGGTGGATTGCTTGACCTCAGAGTTTGATATTAGCCTGAGCAAGAGTAAGACCTTGTCTGTACTAAAGATGGAAAAATTATCTGGACCTTGTGGTAGGCACCTGTAGTCCCAGCTACTGGGAAAGACGAGGCAAGAGGATTGCTCAAGCCCGAGAGCTTGAGATTGCTGTGAACTATGTCAGCATGCACTCTACCCAGAGCGACAGAGTGATATTCTTGTCTCAAAAAGAAAAGAAAGAAATAAAGAAAGGAAGGAAGGAAGGAAGCCAAACTGGCTTGATCTCTGATTGGGTTCTAGAGTGCTAATTTGAAAGTAGTATGATTATGCCAAACAAAGGTGGATGGTCAAGCCAAAGCCTATAGGATGAGGTTGAAATCTAAGCTCTAGGAAAAGTACTGAATACTAAGTACAAGTGTAGAGCTTGACATGCTAAGAACAAGGAGTGCTAAGACCAAATCTTTACCTGCTGTCATTCACAGCCACCAGATCTCACTTCCATGTCCTTATTTTTCCTTAACCTCATTGATTTACTTTTAATATACTACTTAAATTACCCTATTTTTTGTCTTTCAGTTTGGATATTTGTAAGCTTGCTTTTGGTATTCCCTACCATGCATAATTATTTGTGAAAAGGTCACAGGTTTTTGGAATGGTTTTGGTTTTCTATTGTTGAATCTCAGATCACCTTGATTTCAGTGGCTTAAAATAATAATAATTTGCTTTCATTTTCCACAGTTGTGTGGGTCCACTGGGTTGAAGTGAATGTTCTTACAGATGTCTTTGATAAAAATCTAATGTCAGCTGAAAGTGCAAACGTCTGAAGGCTCAACTGGACCAGATGCCCAAGAGGGTTTACGCGCATGGCTGGCAGTCGATCTTGGTCACCAAGGGGAGCTCAGCTGTTGCTGTTGACTAGAAAACCTATGTGTGCTGCTGAAGCCTGGAGAGAACATTCCACAAGTGAATGTTTCAACGCTCTAAGAGAGTGGAGGCAGAGTCTGCTATTCAATTAATTAGGAGACCCAGAACTGGCAAGGCATCTCTTCCAATGAATTTTATCAATTAAAGCAGTCACAAGCCCACCCCACTTTCAAGGGCTTGAGAAATTAACTTGAACACTTGTTGACAAGAGTTATCATCTTTAATATAACATGGGCACCCTAGTCAAGATTTCAACCTAAGTTTTACCTTCTATGACTTAACATGACATCCCTTTAAACCAGAGTCTGGATCTCTTTACCAGAGTTTGTTCTAATCATAAGAAATGACATTTGCAAAGTGCTGATCATTATAGAGTAGACACTCAGGAAATAATAACTTCTGGAACTCTAATAAGAAGTCTCTTTACTATAGGAATTTACTTATATGTATTTTAGGTGGCAAATAGTGGTTGAATTTGGTACATTCTAAATTAGTATTTGAGTGAAAGCATGAGTAAATAATTCCATCTCTAATGCAGTGATCTTTCTTTCTTTATCTCTGTAGTCTCTCAGCAGGAATGCTCCTTCTGTTACTGTTCTGTAAATATTTTTTAATCATATTCTTGAATTGAATATTGATTTTTTGGGTGGATTTATTTAGCTTTTACATTGGGAAAAATACATAAGCTTTATTAGTTGGGCATGGCGGCAGGCACCTCTAGTCCCAGCTACTGAGGAGGCTTAGGCGGGAGGATTGCTTGAGCCCAGGAGTTTGAGGTTGCAGTGAGCTGTGATAACACCACTCTAGCCCTGCTGAAAAAATAAGACTCTGTCACAAACCAAATCGAACAATTAAAGAATTAAAAGTACTAAATTTGGAAGAATTACATATTTGAGATGTTCCCTTCCTAAATACTTCTAGCATAGGTTAATTCAGAAAGCAGAAAAATCTGGCATAGAAAAGGAAGAAGATAAGCTTCTCAATACATAATGTACAGTTTGTATCACTTGATAATCTAGTGGATGAAGATGCAGCTAGAAAGATCCAGAAAAGGAACAGCATAGTCTCCACAGAGATAAGGAAGACTTTTGTTCTAGCTCTTTCTATAAACACTATACTGCAAAGATCTATATTTTGTTGGAATTACTTCCAAAGTAAAAGTGAGAATAATGACAGTAGAAGTAAAATGCAATAAATTCTTTGTGGCACTTAATTTTATTTGCTGTGACATCATTTTGATTCAGCTATAAAAATCACTATAAAGTGGCTCTTAACTTCATAGCAAATAAAGTTATGTTTCATGCATTTCAATTATTAATAGATGAGCTTAGAAATTCTGTTTTCTTGGCAACAATTTTAGTACATGATACGTCAGAGTTTTCAATTACTTTGTAGTTTGTTTTGAAGATGACACTATAAATGACACACTGGGTAGAGGAAATTCCTCCTGCCTGCTTCAGAGTTATATAACTTTTTCTAATGTCTTAGAGTACAATAAATTACTTTGAATCATTCACAGTGTAAAGAGTAATACATTGATAAATCTATTGTCTTTTTATTGAAATTTTTGTTGTCAAAGGAATAAATAATAAAGTTTAACTCAAGAAATTTTCCAGGGCTGCATATCATAAATTCTGGTAGCTTTTTAGAGATCTGCTTCTCAGCCCCCAGAAGGTTCCCATGTGCATGATAGTTAATTGAACCAAATCTTCCTATTTTATACTCATTGAAATAAAGGGCTCCAATTAAATAAACAGATAATTCAAATAATTTAAAAGCGTGTCTATTTATTTTATTTATTTATGTGTCTTTCTGCCAACATTATGGAGGTATTAAATATTACAGAGCATAACAAATCGCATAAGTATTGTATTAGCCTTCATGGTATTGCTTTGGATAAAATATCATCTGTTAATTGAATTGTATGTATATTTTATGAGGATCAAGACAACTTTATCACAAGAAATTTACTCTCTAAACCACTTACTTATCTACCTTGTACATATTAAGCATATATGTAGGAGCAAGGAGAAAGTACACCAATGTATACAATATACTCTTACTCTCAGTTTCACTGGCCATGTAGTAAATGGGTGAGTGCTAATGTATATTTACTGTGCATAATTTAACTTACTGAAATCAAATACTACCTATAATAGTTGATTATGAACGGCATTCATCAAGCAGAGTCTTGTAGTAGTAGTTAAAAAATGTTCAATGTGTAACCCCAGCCCCATTCCCATTGAGTGGTACTGAGAAATTCAGATATATTTAGGAAGATAAGTATTTTCCTGGATTTGGGAGACCAAGCAATAGTCACACCTTTTCAACTTATTTAATTGTTATCCACATGTGATATGGGTGTCTACTAACAATATATAAGAGAGAAAAAGAGAGGATAATAAAACTATGGGCTGCAAAAAAATATATTACACTCTGTGATATGAAGTCTTCAAGTTCCCAAGTTGATTCCATGACAGAATTCATTTTTGTACCATGTAGTCAGACAACAAGAAAGTCAGCAACTTGGTGTGCTGACAGTGCAGCTAAACTGATTTTAATTAGCTCAGATAGAGGGCACTTTGAGGAAAAAGTGACATTTCATTGAGGAATATATGATTAAACACAAACCTCTGACCTGCCTGTTACCAGGGTACATGCTGAAAACTACTTTACTGGTTAAGACTCTCTCATTGTCCTACAAACCTGGGACATATGGCTCATTTGCACAGACATATCATTTCCTCCCCCCACCCCAGGCTAGAGTGCCAGGGTGTCATAGATCAGAGGAAACTTAAACTCCTGGACTCAAGAAATCCTCTTGCCTCAGCCTCCCCTTCTATGAGTAGGGTGAGGGGGGAAAACTGATCTTTAATTTAAACGTATATAACACATATTTTGACAAAAAATAGGTAGTGATTGGACAGACAGGTAGGTACTACTTCATAATAGTAAACTACCCTTCTGGGAATACTACATTAAATAGTCAAAGAGACTTCTTCTCAGAACCAGCAGGTCTTCTCCCCACTTTAAATGTGCCATTATCTCTGTCTCAGAGTGCCCTTTCATGCCCTGCCTACCTAGCAGCTTCTTCTTAGCTTGTAACACCTGCTCCCCCAAACATTTTTCTTTTGTTGACTCCCCAGGAAAATATATGAACATTTTCTTCCTCCAAATTATGGATATACATTGGAGATAGCACTCATGGTGGTGTTATTATTTAAATATCTCTCTTCTCCACAAAATCTGTGCATTTTTTACCTTTTTTGGCCTATGCTCAAACATACTTGACTCTCAGAATATTTGTGGAATTAATATATGTATGAATTAATGCATGTCAGACAGGGCAAAGGAAACTAATCTTATATGTATTCATGAAACTCATTTTTTCTTGTATATTAGATACTGTTTATGTTGTCATAATGTTTGGGAAATTAAATGTATGACAGTACACTAGGGTTGGTACAGCTTAATAATAAACTTAGCCAAATTCGTGGATTGCCGAATGCTTGACTGGTTAGATAAACCTAAAAATTGCCCTTAGTAATCTTATGGTGTGTTTCAACAAGGGCTCAAAATGCTATTGTAATTTCATTAAAATAGAAGAGGCTAATGTTTGAATAACTAAAGTAGAAGAGAGATTATGTTGAAGGGCACCTTCTTAAGAATAATTACAAGTTAATTTTCAAAAGACTGACTGGGAAACTCATGAATGTTTTCCCCATCTAATTTCCATAAAATAAACTGGTATTTGAGTTTGAGTTGAAGGTGGGTAAGACCTGAAGCTCACATTCACACCAATTCAAGTCCATTCAAGACTTAGTTTAAAATGTCTTGCTATTTCACAAGTAGTAACAGCATCTTGAATTTTACAATTTCATTACATGCAATGTTATTAAAGTTAGGCATTCCAGCCATAGAAGAATCATAGATTATTGATAATATTATATACCTGGGCCTTATAAGAATCATCAAGGAAGATTTTCCATAAACAAGCTGTTTACGATGAAATTATGATTCATATTTTTCAGTAATGAGTGTCATTTCTAAACCTTTGCAAAGGGATCAGATACACATGGTAAAAATTGCTAGGAATGAGGTGTGGGAAAGAGGAAGAATGGGTATTGGTAAATACTCACTATTTCCTTCATTACTGATTCATCACACAATATTTGAGCTGCTACTTTCTGCCAAATACTAGACATGTAAAGGGTGTACATACAGTGTCTGGAGATCATAATCTATGTCAGTTCAGCATTGCTGTATAAGAAACCATAGTAGAGAGGAATGGCATAACGGTGGGGGCTTATTGTTTCTCCCACATCCTTGTGTCAGCTGGGTGGACCCATGGTGTCCCCAGTGCTCTGAGGCTTGCTGAATTTCAGATGGCTAACCCAAAGACCAGCATGGGACAGAGTCCTGGCTCATGAAGAAGGAAGTGAAGACCAGGCCCATCGGTTCAGTGAGTCTACTGCATTAATAAATTAGTGGTGGTGGGAGGAGTGCTGGGTTGGGTAGTTTTTCCAGCAGACCTAACCATGTATACAAAGGCAAAAATATGTAGCAAATAACATTGATCACTTGAGTTTTAAACAATTTGATGTGGCTTAAGAGTTCCAGGTGGAGGTAGTGAAGAGAGACAGGAAAACTACTGCATGATGTGCTGGGGTTGGTGCAGGGTGGTGGGGGGTTAATATTACCTGCTACCCTGCAATAATGAGGAGTGATACAAGGTCTGAGCTCTAGAATGCTAGAAAGGGAAGCATAGAGGTTTTTCAGGATTGAATCAGACTCATGAGGACATTGACAGGGTAATAGAAATAGATCTGACAAGAGATGATGTGTGCCTGAATGAAGCCAGTGACAATAAGCAAAAGCAGTGACAATACCAGAGACATTTAGGTACTCATTGTGAATGTTCTTTACATCTGTTTCAAAGTCTTTATGGAGCCCCATAGGAAATGTATTCAGTTTAGTGGTGTGCAAGATATAGAAATACTGGATAAAACTTCACTTGGAGTGAAGGTGAGGTGAGTTCATTGAAAGACTTAGTGGTAACAGAAAATTAAGAGTTAGAAAGAAGGTAAAGTGGTTAATAAGCAAAACAACATTTTAAAGGAAGTTAAAAAAATGGGAAGAACAAATTTACCTCGGGCAAAGAGAGAGATTTCTTTTCTAATGTAAGAGAATTTTTCAAGGTAGAGTAGATAAGTTTGCTCAAGACTGGTAACCTCCATTTTTGTGAAGCAGGGAATGACGACATCTGGTGGGGGTGGCAGTTGGAAACATAGTGTAGTGAATAGGAAGAGAGCAGGGGCTGGCAACTGTGTGGATGGTTAAGAGCACTGAGGGCTCAGTGGACAGCTAATGGGATTCATGCAAATTTGGTGGACCACAGGGTTTCTGTGGGCCTAATTCTCTTTTCAAGGCTGATCTAAATCATCACTGCTTGGCTGCCCTCTGCCTCAGTGAATCAGTCTGATTAATTGATGAGTAGGCATTATTTTGTCCATAATAGAGTTAGCCAAGACACAATGCCTATGTGTGAAGTCTCATTTTACCAATGGCAGGCTTCCCAGCTGAGCGTATTAGAGTAACTGTTCAGAGCCCATACACCCATTTTAAATTAAAAATGGCATTGTTAACACACTTCTGGGATGTACTGAATTTTAATAATAAATAACGCTGCAAGATGCTGGCACAGATGGATCAAACAGAAGCTGGGAAACGGCTTCCCTGAAACTCTCCTCCCTTAGCTGCCATTTCTCTGCAGAATCCAGTCTTTTGGTTCCCTGGCTTCCCTTTGATACCTGTCTATGGATTGCTTGTCTAAGCTACCCACTACCTCGCCAGTCTTTAAGAGTTGTGTTTGGTGTCATTTCTTCTGTGATGACTTCTCCACACTGTGCACCTGAGGATTAATCTTTCCTTTGGACATAATTAGTTCAAAATTCTCCCTGTAGTAGAACTATCTGTATACTACACACACACACACACACACACACAGACCATATGTATATAAGGGTGTTGATAAAGTTCATGTGCAATTTACTATGTTAAAGCATTTTTAATTTTGATAAAACTAAAAGTATTCTTGAGTTTTCCTCACACGGACTTTATGTCTACGGTGTGTATTTTTTCCCCCCTAGATCCTTAGTTACTACACTGGATTTGAGAAAAAGGAATAGAGGGTCACAATTCATGAAAGGTACTGAGGTTGAGTTTCCTGGAAGCACTTTCAAAGTTTCTGTTTCATCTTGTTCCACTACAGGCAGACCACAGGACTTAAAACTCTGTGTGTGCCTGATTAGTTTTGGACACAATTATTCCATAGTAACCATCTTGCTTTCTTATTTCATCCTGGTGCTGTTATAATTACATCCGTTTGGCTTAGTTCATTTTCCTCTGTGAGTGAGGTTTAGATTCAAATTTTAAAATCTTCTTTGATCTGTTTTACTGACATGTGATTCGTGTATTGCATCCATTGAAACTATGTGATTTGAAGTACATACCCATGAAACCATGGCCTCAGTCAAGAAACAGAATCTGCATTACATCAAAAAGTTTTCTTTTTTCTTGGAAGTGTGTGTGTGACTCACTCCATCCCAAGCACAGGCAACCACTGATCTGTTTGTCACCGTAAACCAGTCTGCGTTTTCCACGATTGTTTACAAGTGGAATTACATCACATGTATTATTTCTGTCTTACTTGTTTTACCCACCTAATAATTTTGAAATTGATCTGTATTTCTGTATGTAACAGTTTCCTTTTCCTGTTTATTTCTAATGAATATCTTACTCTGTACAACATACCTTAGTTTATTCATTCAGCTTATATATTCATCTGTCAGTAAGATTATTTCCAATTTTTCACTATCTTGAAAATGCTGGTCTGAACATTGGTATACAGGTATTAATATTAGTATTTCTCTTAGAAAAATACCTATGAGTAGAATGGCTGAATTATATTGTATGTATAATTTAAGTTTCTCAAACACTTGCCAATAGTTCCTTGAATTAGTTGTGCCATTTGCGTTCCTTCTAGCAGCATATGAGTATTTCACTTGTTCCATTGCCTCACCAGAAAAATTGGTATTTTTTTTAAGTGTTAGCCATTCTAAAGGGTATTTAGGAATATTTCAATATAGTTTTTTGTTTTTTTCTGTTTAATTTTCATTTCATTGATTTCTATTATTCTTTCCTGTGTTCAATGCACATTTGTATACCTTCTTTTGTGAAATTTTCTTTCCATTTTACTGTGGGTCATTTTTAATCTTCTGTTATTCAGGTATAAGAGTTATTTCTATATTATGGGTAAAAGTTTGCTCTCTGAAATAGTGGTTGCAAATATTTCCTCCAGTCCATAGATTCTCTTTTCTCCCTTTTTAGTGGTGACTTTTGAAGAGCAAGCATTTTTAATTTTGATAAAACTAAAAATATTCTTTGTAATTCATACTTTTTTTGCCCTAAGAAATCTTGTCATACTCCAGATTAGTAAAGAATTCTCATTTGTCTTTTATTAGAAGTTTTGTAGGTTTAACTTTTGCCGTTAGAGCTACATATAATTAATTTTAAGTTGAAATCTATGTGTTATGTGGGATACAGATCAAAATTCATTTTTTCTATAGTTATATTCAGTTGTTCCAAAACTAAAGTCTTTCCCTTTGCTATTGGATTTTTTTGTGTCACCTTCGTTAAAAATTGATCATATTTCTGAAATCTCTATTCTGTTTAACTAATTCAATTAAACATCAATCTATATATTTACTTTAATGTGGACATCACACTGTCTTAATTGCACTAAATCTTATAGTAATTCTAGTAGTTTATAAATCCCCCTCACTTATTTTAATATTTTGGCTGTTATGGATAATTTGTGTTACCATATAACTTTTTAAAATAAGTCTGTTAATTTGTTTAAAATGCATAGTGGTGATTCAAATGCAATAGCCTTGGCTCTATCAGTGAATTTGGGAAAAAATGGTACCTTAACAATGATGACTATCAATCAATAAGCATGGCTTTTTAATCCATTTATTTATTTCTCACTGGCTATTGTTTGCCATACGACTCCTTCATTATGGGACAGGTGAACTTCTCTCCACTGAGCACCTCAAGATGGGCAGGGCATGGAGGGGGGAGAAAGAAATAGAGATAAGCAAGACAGAATTTCAGTAAATATATTCTTTTTAGTAACCAAATATCAGAAGTTAGAACTGAGTCACTAAATCCAGCACATGCTCAATGGAAAATGAATACAAGAACACGAATGCCAGGATGCAGGAATCATTAGGCACGGCCTTGGAGCTTACCACTCACTTAACACTTGGAATCTCAAGTTAAACTCCACTTGTTATGATTTATTGTTGCATTTGATCTACTTACAATTTGTTAAGTCATTTTGCATTCCTTTTCATGAGAAATATTGGTCTCTAATTTTCTTGACTTACAAAATCTTTATCAGACTTTGGTGTAACACTTATGCATGCCCTTTAAAATAAGTTGTAGGTTGCACACACACCCTTTTATTTTCTGAGTTTGTGGAAGTTTGTTGTTAACTGCACCTTAAACCTTTTCCCAAATTTGCTAGAAAACCATAATTTATAGAAAGCTTGCAGTTTTCTTGAAGGGATATATATATATATATATATATGCATATATTTTTTAAATAATAAATATAGTGCTATTCATACTTTCTGTTTCATCGTGTGTCAACTTTGGCAATTTATGTTTTTGAAAGAATTTATTTCATATAAATTGTCAAATTTGTATTCATGAAAGTACTATCTTTTTAGTATCTATAGAATATATGGTGATGTAGTTTTCATTTTTGAAAATGGCATTTTGTAACTTTTTTCTTAATCATTCAAGCTAAAGTTTTATCAATGTTATTCATCTTTTCAAATAACTACCCTTTGATTCTTTTGCTGTTCTCTATTAATATTCATTTTACATTTTATTGATTCTAATTTTGATCTTTATTCTGTTTTCTACTTATTTTAGATTTAATTTACTCTTTTCTCTAGTTTATTAAGGTGAAAGTGTAGTTCATCAATTCTGGACATTTTTTGTTTCTTTATACATGAACTAAAACCTACAAATTTTTCCTCTTGATTTGCTATACTTGGATTCCATTAATTTTGAAATGTGTGTATATTTTCATTCAAGATTTTTCTAATTTCCTTTGTGATTTGTTTTTATTTGGATATATTGAGACATAGTGTTTAAATTTTAAATATTTATTATTTTCCTAAATATCTTAATTTTAATAATTTTTAATTAACTTCATTGTAGCCAGAGAACATACTCTATACGATTTTAGTATTTTAAACTCTGTTCAGATTTGTCTGTGGTCCAGCATAAGGGTCTCTCTTTTAATATGTACAATGAGTTTTTGAAATGATGCCTATTCTGCAGATATCTATTAGCTCAAGGGAGAAAATAGTGTTCAAATTTCTGTCTTTGCTGATTTTTTTTCCTTGTTGTTCAATTGTTTGGGGGATTTTTATCTGCTGCTATGATTTTAAAAGTCTGCCCATTTTGCCTACTATTTTAAAGCTTTGTTAAGTGAGTGCATACTTATTTATGATTGTTATATTTTCTTCATGAATTGACCCTTTCATTAATATAACTTACCTCTAAGACTGTGTTTTGCCTCTAAATGTACTTTATCTGACGATATGTACTCATTCGAACCTTTGTATACTTACTATTTACGTGCTATATTTTTTTCCATCCACTGACTTCTAACATATCTATTTCTTCATATTTAAAGTACATCTATTATAGATAACAGACTGCTGAGCCTTACTTTTCATACCTATACTAAAACCACTGTCATTTAATAGAGCACGTAATCCATTAAAATTTAAGTTAATTATTGATGTAGTTCTACTTAGATACTTCATTTTATTATTTGCTTTCCCATTATCTACAGTTTTTGTTCCTTTTTTTCCCCTTTCACTGTCATTTTTTTGTTTAGATTTAAAAAGTTTATGTTACAATGTCATTCCAATTTACCTATTCTCTTTTTAACTGTATGTTTTTGAGTTATTCATTTATAGAATTTTCTAGGCATTATCATAAACTATCAACGCTTCACATTTTATTTAGAATTTATATTGGATCACTTCTTTAAAATATAAAAAAAAATTTAACATTGCATATTTTTATTGATTCCCACCAGCCCATCTCATTCTTTATGATAAAATTATTATGTTATATATAATAAATCCCATCAGAAAATGTTACATTTGTCTCCAAAAAATTAATTTAAGGGAATATGGAATATTAATTATTAAGAACAAATAGAAAAATATTATTGTATGTTTATGCCATATTTACCATTTCATTCATTTCTGAAGCATTTCCATTGGCCTCATTTTTTTCCTCCTCTTTTGCAGAGTTTGCACCTGTAGTATGCTGAAAATGAATTCTCTTAGTTTTACAATCTCTAAAAATGTCATTTCACCTTCATTCTGAAAGAACAGTTTCACTGGTTGTTGTGAGCATCATCTGGGTTGGTGACTTTTTTTTACCCTCATTTCAACATTTAAAAAATATCTTTATATTGTCTTTGGCCTCCAAATGATGAGTCATTTTTATTTTCTGGCAGATTTCCATGCTTTCTCTTTTCCTTTCATTTTCATAGGCTCCAACATGTAAGGCTTGCTAAGCTTCTTCAATCCGTATGTAGTACCATTTTAAATTTTGCAGACCTCTAAAGAATTAATAAACTTGAGGGTGGAGTAAAATAAAATCTGTAGCCAAAGATTTGAAGAAGAGGTACGGACCTCTGTAAAGATGTCTTTTATTTTTCACGTAGCTATGATTACTTGATCTCCTTTGCCTTCCCCAACCCTTCCTCTCCTGCCCCCTATATGCCACAACTCACACACAGACAGATAGCAAAGCATGCACATGCCCCAACGGTCAGGTACAATCTAGTCTTCAGCCAAGAGAGTTTTCAGGAGTTTGAACTGGCACTGATATTTCAGCAACCAGCAATCCTTGCTTCTGCTTATCACTAACTCTGCCAGCTCCAGCACATTTGGGTCCATAGATGACAAATGCTTCTTAAATCCAGAAGGTGAATAAAACCCGTAGGCAGACTTTTTGCAAATTGGGTCTACTTCTAAGATCATGAACTTTGTTAAGCATTTATGTAAGACGTGTGCTATAAACACTTTTAAGACTTAATATTATGTTCAAGGAAAGGCAGTCAGTAGCTAAAGGTACTGAAAATTCATCTAAAGAAGGTAGTGACACTTCAAAATCAATACACATAATGGGGTCTTCCTTCCAACCAAAATTAAATGCAGGAATGGTTTGTATGTTTACCGAGATTATACAGTCTTGGCTTTTTGAGGTGACAGCAGATGGTCCGATAAGAAGTGGCAGGACTAAGTGCAAGCAACCAGCATCTCATCTCAGGCTCTCTTAACCATGAAATCTATGAATTTATGCTTAACTGAGCGACAAGGAAAAAAAAAAAAAAACATGAACAGTCTTAGGGCAAGTCAGGGTGACTGGCTGTACTTCTCGAGAGTAATTAAATCTTAAGCATTTTATCTATCTTACATTCTAAAGAAGAGTGTGCTTTTCTACTTTTCTTAAAATGTCACTTATCAAAAAATGTCACTTACACATTGTTGTACTGTTTCTTTTACTTTTAGATACTTTGTGACTTGGCTTAGATCATTTTTATTTCTTATTTCCAAGCTTCAACCAGATTCTTAGCCAAGTAAGCATCAGTTCTGACTCTGTTTTCCAAATTCTATCATTCTTTAAATATCATTTGGGATGATTCCCACTACTTCATTGATTTTCATGTTTTTCTCCTTTGTTTTTCACCAGGAGAATAGTGGTAGTGTGTACTCACACAGTTTTCATTTCAGACACATAGTGGGTAATTTAAACAAAAATCTGATATCAGATAATGACATACCAGGGAAAGAAAGAAATACACAGAATATTTATATAGCACATTCTTTTAAAAGAGCTAAATTAATTGCTTTTAAGGAAATATACAAATTTTACCTGTCAGGTAAATAAATATCATCAATTTTTAGTGGGTCTAAGAAAATATATTTTTTAACTCACGCTTACCTATCCAATTGAACTCAAAATATTATTATTATTATTATTATTTGGCAGTTTTTGGCTGGGGCCGGGGCCAGGGCTGAACCCACCACCTCCAGTATATGAGTCCAGCACCCTACTCCTTTGAGCCACAGGCGCTGCCCACAAAATAACTAAGAAAATGCCATGAAGGCTATGTTAACCAGTCAATGAAGATATTTCAAATTGTATATAAAACCAGCACTTGTACCCCATGATTCCATTAATGTACATAGCTATGATTTAATAAAAAAAAAAAGCAATGAAGGTTCTGTTCTCAAAAGAAGTCATTCTAGTCTTTAAAATCACTTCATTTATGCCAACCCATGGGAAAAAGAGAATGTTCAGTCATTTCTGTATTTTGTGATTCAACTGCTGTGTTCTTTTATTTGTATAATTTCAACTGGATTTATTATCATTTCTATTCTAGTGTAGGGTCAAACTGGTGGAAATGTTCTGCTATTCTTAGAAGTTAAATACATGGCTTTTATGTCAGAATGTGGAGAATAGAGCTTTTGCACCTAGAATGTGAAAGATGAATAATTGATTTTTCAGGTATTGCTTTTAATAGATGATAGGTGTTAAAGCCAAAGCCAATAAATGGGTAAAGAAGAGGTTATCGCTGGATATGATAACAAAAGCAAAATGTCTGTTTTCTTTATGAGAGAAAATTATACATAAGGATGAATCACAAGTAAAGGGGAGGTATTTGAATAAATGTGTTTCCTTTTATTACACATACTAAAAATAAATTAAGATGCTCTTAGACTTTAGACATGTCCAACTGCAAAAGCAATCTCACTTCAAAATCGTCTAAGATGACTTATATTACTTACATTTAAGCCACCAGGAATGACAATGACATGGAGGGATAAGCCAAGAGCATGATCAATTGCATCTCCATCCCCATCTACAACAAGCAGCAATGTTTTCTAGAAAATTTCACCATCTCCTTCATCTGGATGTGGTTCTCTTAGGAAACTAATTAGCAACCGAATCACTGGAAAGAGACTGATAAATTCTTTTAACTAAAGTGGCTTTCCAGATCCAAGAAATATTCTGAAATAAACTCTCCTATTTACATTTTTACGATGAATAGTTGAATTTGCAAGCTGCATTTACTAATAGTTCTAGCAATATTACACATAATGAAGAATTGTTCATTTAGATGGACAGATAGTAATATAGTTGGAAGACGAGCTAATGGGTTACTGGGAAAGCTCAATGGATATTCTACCTGATGTGTCTCTTTCTTTCCATTCTGTTAGTCAGACTTGGCTTCTGAGATGAAGTCAAAGTTCCTAATGGATGAAATGGTACCATTGCCTCCTCTCAGTATCACCTTGCCTTCCTGTTTAATCTTTACAAAGCCAAGTTACAAAAACACAGCACTTACTGTGCTGCTTTGTAGATGATAACCTCTCAGAAACAATTGGTGAGTGAATACATAAACCAACTGCCTAATTTGAAGATATTTTTTTCCTCCCCTGCTATCCGTGTTACCATTAGAAGTTGTAATTGAGAGTTTAAAGGGCAGTTATGAAGTTGTCTTTGCATTCTGGCATGTAGTAGAAGAAACCTTGGCAACACTGCTGTTTGAGGCAATGAGGTACGTAGAAAATATGTCTAGTATATATGAGGATTTGGTTAAGGAGATTGTTCAGGAAGAGTGTTGAAACTCCTAATTGCTCATTCCAGATTCATATGATAAAATTAGATAAGGCAAAAATAAACTGAATTTTCATTGTTCAAGCAGAATATAAAGGGAATATAAAGATGAGAAAGTATTCCGGGTTCAAAAATAAAATTCTTTCTCATCCTTACTTCCTTCCACAGGTAATCTAGTGAAAAGCACAACCATAGGATAAAGCTCTGATTTCTGTGGCTTTGAAACCCTTGAGTGAGACTTTAGGAAGATATATGTGCTTGCAGAACCTGCAAGAGTCCTAAGAATGTGCCTCTTAAACCCTCTCTACTTGCAAAAAATCCTTCTTTCAATCCGAATTTATGCTTTGTAGATTCTTTAAACTAGACAAAATGCTTCTAAGCACCTCAAGTATAGTACTCTTGCACTGAGTCCAAGGTATAGGAAAACTTCTTTTAAACAGAAACATTATTGGGACTTTTGTCCAGTGGAGGGGATTACAATTGGATACATAACAAGGTAAAACAACTTTGAAACGAATTTTATCCTCTTAGGTTGAAAGGAACAGAGTCAGTTCCAAATGAAGAGATTTTTGGACTCCCAACCTTCTACAAATGAGAATTAGACTGTATAAAACTACTGAATTTTGAACATGGGCTTCGTGTTATTGGCTGAATTTTAGAACTGTTATGGACCACTGAGTGTCTACTCTTTTGAATAAGAATCTTTTGTGCAATTATCCTATTTCTGTCTTAGCCTTGTAAGTTTGGGGTGTGGGAAAAACATGCAACTTATCTATTTAACTCTGAAGTCAGACTGAGAAAAGCCATAGCTGAATAAATGCTGCCAAAGAGCCTTATTCATACCTGGATCTCATATGACTGAGGTGCTTTCCATAAAAGGCATATATTGCATATGCAAGAAATGCAAATATTTGAAGTTACATCAAGTACTGTTTGGTAACCTAAACTTGGCCACAAATGTTTTGCAAATCCTTCTCCTCAAATCTAGGCCAGTCTCAGTAACTTAGGTGAAAAATCAAGTGAGGAATCATCCTTGTTTATCAGGGGAATTCCAAGAACATATGCAGTTCCATGATAAAACTAGGAAAGTTCTGGACAAATGGGCTGAATTGATCACTTTGCCAAAAGGATGTGGTGGTAATAATGACAGGCTTTCAAAGGTAGGTCTTAAAGGTAAGGAAGACTTGCTTCAGTCCAGTTCTTCTGAAATACTCCCACTGGGGGACCTAGTTGCTTGGTAGGATCTCTAACTACCCTGATACCAACAATTTATGGGAAAATCAGGCTAAACAGGAAAAGGTTCTGGAGAATGAAAAACCACATTGAGAAAGGAGCCTCAAGATGGTGGACTAGGTAGCAATCTTGAAAGGAGATGTTCTAACCTCAGCTGTCCCAGCTGACACTAGCCTGCCCAGTTGAAGCTTTCCCAAATGTATATTCCACAAAATCCTGAGTAAAACTCCTGTGGCAGTTTTTAAGTACCAATAGAAAAACAACACGGAAATTCATTCCCAAGACCAACACTTGCCCAGGTTACAGTCCATAGTAGTTTATAAAGGAATATGTGCTCAAAATCTAATTTTGGCTGAATAAATGAATTAACTGGCTGATTAGAAGACTTTTTTCCCCAATATTCCTAACTAAAAGTCTGTCCCCCATTTTTTTTTTCTTTTTTGATTCAGAGTTTTACTCTGTTGACCTTGGTAGAGTGCTGTGGTGTCATAGCTCACAGCAACCTCAAACTCTTAGGTTTGAACAATCCTCTTGGCTTAGCCTCCCCAGTAACTGTGTACCACCACATCCAGCTATAGATGTGCACCACCACATTCAGCTAGTTTTTTCCTGCTTTATAGTAGAAACAGGCAGTCTCATTCTTGGTCAGGCTAGTCTTGAACTCCTGAGCTCAGGAAATTCACCTACCTCTGTCTCCCAGAGTGCCAGGATTTCAGGCCATCACATTTGGCCTTCAAATGGATTTTTGTTACACTTTTTCCACCTCAAATTTTATATACATAATGTAACTTTATCTTGATGAATCAACATTTTATACTATAAACTCTAGAATTTAGTTTAAATTTTCTTTTGAACTCATATCTAATAAAAATATATTTACTTTTAAGGTGCTTGCCCTGATTTAAAAGTCAAGTTCTCAAAAGACTATCAATTAATAATGGATACACTGGGTATGATTTAAGGTTTTGAGTATCTTGAGCAGTTGTAATTATTTGTAAAATTGGATTTTTCCTGACTTTTATTGTTTTTTGGATATCTTCCTAATAACAAAGACAAAATTTACTTAAACACTGGAATAAATCCCATTCTATCTTATGATTATCCTACCAGTCCACTGAGTTCTTTTATAAACCTATGATAACAATATGATCATGCTCATTTTATTTTTACTGAATCTTGAAATATTTTGATATTATCTTTATTTATTATTCCACATTATTACCAATTGTGCCATAAAAGAATAAATAATATGAAAGTGGAATAATGTTGGAGTCTTCTAGAAGGAGAAGATATTATTAAATAAATCATCATTTTGTGATTTTATTTTTTTTTTATAGTGTGGCCCAAACTACTGGAACATTCTTCAAGAATATGTTAAGGAAGTCTGGAGGCATTGTAAATGTCCATTTTTGGCTTTTATTGAGCATAACTTAGGGAGAAGATGTTTTCATTTTCTGCCCAAGATGTCAAGCAAAAGAAAATAGTAGATGAAAATGTTTGACAATTAGACAAATTGGAAGACGAATGCAGAGATACACAGCACTCTAGACTCTATAATGATGATGATAAAATTAATCTAAAAAGTGTCACTCTTCAGATGACAAAATCCTACATTGGCTTAAATTTCATGAAAAGAAATTTCTTTGTCTAAAAATCATGTATTTCTATAGACAAAGAATAGACAATAATATTCCCACATAAATACTCAGTAAGAAGGATTTTATCATGCAATCATTTTTCAGCAAGAACCTGGACCATCTTGTTTGCTAAAAGTAAGAGTGATTATATTGATATTTTTGGTGAGTCAAAATTTACACGATGCAAGGAAATCTGCTAAGTTTAGATTGTTATTAAAATACCTATGCGGCCTTAAAGAAAGATGGAGACTTTACCTCTTTCATGTTTACATGGATGGAGCTGGAACATATTCTTCTTAGCAAAGTATCTCAAGAATGAAAGAAAAAGAATCCAATGTACTCAGCCCTACTAGGAAACTAATCTATAGCTTTCATATGAAGGTTATAACCCAATTATAACACAAGAATATGGGGAAAGGGGCAAGGGAGGGGAGGGGAGGGGGGAGAATGGGTGAAGGGAGGGTTATTGCTGAGACCACACTTATGCTGCATCTTAGAAGGGTACAGGTGAAACTTATTGAATGCAGAATATAAATGTCTTAACACAATAACTAAGAAGAGGCCATGAAGGCTATGTTAACCAGTTTGATGAAAATATTTCAGATCTTATATTAAACCAGCATATTGTATCCCATGATTGCACTAATGCACATTGCTGTGATTTAATGAAAAAGAAAAAAGAAACAAACAAAAAAACTATTGAAATCAGGGTAAGGGTCAAAGAGTATGTTTTCAGAATAAAGTATATAAATGTAGCCATAATCATAATATATTTGAATATACATCCAAATTCACATATACATACTCAGAAATTAAAATACTCACTCAGTGTATTAAAATAGGAATAAAACAACTACAACCAATAGCTGCCAATCCTGACTATTAGAAATAATAAGGGTGTTTAAATAGTGTGGGCTTCACCAAGATTTGTGCTTTAATTCATGTGTAGGAGGGCCTGGGGAGGTTAGCATTTTAGATTAATTAGATCAAATTAACAGGATAGGTTATGACTGATTCATTGAGAGTCAAATGCTTCCCTCAAGGACAGCCTCATGCTTTCAACTGTCCACCCAGTGTGTGAGCACGTGTTGTAGAGAAAGGGTACAGATGAGGATGAGGCAAATTTTGCTACATTATCTAAGAAGCAGTTATTTTACCAATGTGTGAGAAGAGCAAACATATAAGAGAAAACAAGAGGAGAAATACAAGGCTGACTGGAATTTGTACAAATTGACTAGCAAAATAAACCTTTACACAATTCTTGCTTTTAAAGTAACTAGACAGGGGACTTCAAAACAATCCCTATATGAAGCTCAGTGCCTTCATGTAGAAAAAGGGACTCAGGTAATTGCTAAAGTGATTTCCACCTTGATAATCCCATTGACTCTATGATCTTAGGGCAGAGAAAGGTGAAAATGTTAGCAAACAAATGACTTTTGACAAAGATAGAACAGAAGCTCTGGTATGGGAATAAAAGTGCAAGAGAAAGTGACTCCAATCAACTTGCTTCACTACAGTTCAAAAACTATGGCAGAATGGGAAGGTAAAACAATATATTTTGAAAGAGAGGATTTGTTGGGGAACACACACATTTAATTTTATAGCCTGGTGATCTAAATCTTCCCAACAACTTTAATGTTGTGTGTCTCTGGGTCAATTTTAATTTAATTTCTAGTAGTGTCTTGGCTTTCAGCAGATTTGAACTATTTTAGGAATGGGTAGTTTCCACAGGGAGGTGAATAACAATTATGTTGTTCTTTGTGAGACTAAATTGGTATGGAAAAATGGCTGGTTTCAGTAAAAGAAGGGAAAAAATAATCTATCAAAATTGAATTGATTTAATACACAGTGGTAATGTTATTGGAGAAATTCTCTTACATGCTAATCAGAGGCATTCAAATACCATGCAATGATTTACTAATTAGAAACTTTAAGGTCAGGAATTAAAACATGAAACAATCTACCTGTAAGTTGCCATAATGGGCCCTCAAAACTGGATGTGGGATGGCTAGAAGAGCTTTTGCATCAATTAAGATTGAATATTTAAATTTTACTAAAGTGTTAATATTTTAGAATAATAAAGATTTTTTTAATAATAATGAATGCATTTACAAAGGAATAATAACTTGCTGACTTAATTTCTGGAATTTAAGAACTGAATGAAAGAGATAAGAGAGAAACTGGTACATTGTAAAAATCATGTTGCTAATTTCCTAAAGAGGATTATTAAATATAAGATAAATAAGGAATTACTGCTATATATTAAATATTTCAATAAGAAGACAAAATGGGAATATGAGTCAATTCTACATGATAAATGGCTTTATTTTTTAATGCTTTTGTAATCTGAAACCTTGGACTATGTTGCTAGTTTCCACTTTTCAAATTTTCTATTACCTGAGGCTTTTATATTAAATGCCCCAACTTTATTGTGAGGTAAATTATTTACTTATATTTTTAATGTTTTATTTCTTTGTGCTGACTTTCTGGTTTAACTATTTTTAGATATCTGGACTCATGATATTTATATTTTACAAAAAAAGAGAGTAATTAAAACTTCTATTTGAATTCCATACATATTTTTAAATTACTAAACCTACTACAACTAGAGGCAAAATATAGATGTGGTATTCATATATAATTAAAATTGATGCTAAAGGTCATTGAGTTGATATAAAGTTACCAAAGGAATCACAACATTATGTTAACTTACCCTGTAGAAATTGGAGAAATCTACATCTAGAACAAGATTAGGAATAAAACTTTTAAATTGAACCGGATTAAATTTTCTTTTAGAAGTTAATTAATAGAATATAATTAGAAGCAAATCTCTTGCTAACATGTATTCTTATAGTCTCAATTCAAAAGGTAGCAAGAGAAAAAATAATCAACATTCTAATCTATTAAAGAGTAGACCATAAATGCCTATGGTTAACCTATAGATTGCAGGGTAGCAGTTGTTTGCATAAATTTGCCTTTTCAAAAAAACAATGGCCAGACAGATTAAGACAGGTTAAGGAAGTGAGAAATTTAGCAGGGAAATGAGCTAAATGTGCAGAATGCTGGCTTTCTCTAATTCAAGGCTATGAACATAATATCCTATATTATATTCTAAAAGAAGTCACTCTCAAATCTATTTAGTACAGTAATTCTAAGTAATTCTCAAGTTTATTTTATACAGGGTGTCAGATTTCATTGTTTATATATGAAAGCACCATTGTTCTAGTACAATTTATTTAAAACGATCCATCTTTTCCTTTGTTTTGGAATGCCAACTATGTAATAAGTTGTGCACACAAAACATGGTTGTTTTCTAGATTTTTTTATTTCTTTTGATCTCCTTCCTAATGCATATTTATGAAAATTTCAGTGTCCTAATTTATTGTAGTATTATACTACTGGTGTAGTTACTGGAATTGGTACTGGTAAATTTACCCCTCCCTATCACTTCTCTAGAAACTTTATTATATTTCAAACTATTATTTCTAGATAAATTTTATAATCAATTCTACAAAGGAAAAAAAAAAAGAACTGTTAGAATTTGAATTGGGATGATTTAGACCTTTGCAATATTGTCTTTCACACATATGAATTTTACTCCATTTATTGAGTTTATATTTTTACTTTATCTTAATATAGATTTCATGGTTTTCTATGCACAGATCTTTCACATGTTTCATTAAAGTATACCAATATATTCCATATTATTATACCATTATAATATATTCCTTTATTTCATTTTCCAATTTCATATTGTTGTTATATGAAATATAATTGTAACCTCATTTTCTTTTTTTTTTTTTTATTGTTGGGGATTCATTGAGGGTACAAGAAACCATGTTACACTGGTTGCATTTGTTAGGAAAAGACCCTCTTACAATCATGTTTTGCCCCCAAAAGTTGTAGCACACACTAAGACCCCAAGACCCCAAGACCCCACCCCCTTACTCCTTCCCTCTCTCTGCTCTTCCTTTCCCCACCCCTCCCTCATTCCTCCTCTCTCTGCTCTCCCCTTCCTTCACCCCCACCATGTCAATAATTGTCATTAATTGTCCTCATATCAAACTTGAATACATGGGATTCATGCTTCTCCATTCTTGAGATGCTTTATTAAGAATAATGTGTTCCACTTCCATCCAGGTTAGTACAAAGGCTGTAAAGACTCCATTTTTTTTAATGGCTGAATAGTATTCCATAGTGTACATATACCATAGCTTGTTAATCCATTCCTGGATTGGTGGGCATTTAGGTTGTTTCCACATTTTGGCCTTCGTAAATTGAGCTGCAATAAACAGTCTAGTGCAAGTGTCCTTATGATACAAGGATTTTTTCCCTTCTGTGTAGATGCCTAGTAATGGGATTGCATGATCAAATGCGAGGTCTAGCTTGAGTTCTTTGAGAGTTCTCCACACTTCCTTCCAAAAACGTTGTATCAGTTTGCATTGCCA
>CAUYON010062062.1:0-11114 GCA_963573935.1 Arctocebus calabarensis
GACTAGGCGCCCGCCACAACGCCCGGCCATTTTTTGGTTGCAGCTGTCATTGTTGTTTGGAGCCCCGGGCTGGATTTGAACCCACCAGCTTAGGTGTACGTGGCTGGCGCCTTAGCCCGTTGAACCACAGGCACCGAGCCACCTGGTCATTTTTTGGTTGCAGCCGTCATTGTTGTTTGGCGGGCCCGGCCTGGATTCGAACCTGCCAGCTCAGGTGTACGTGGTAGGTGCCTTAGCCCGTTGAGCCACAGGCGCCGGGCCAGAACCAGTTTTTAAATTAGTGAAATGAAGCAGTTGTTAGTAAAAAAAGAAAGAAAGAAAAGGCGGTGCCTGAGGCTCATCAAGTAGGGTGCTGGCCCCATATACCGAGAGTGATGAGTTCAAACCCGGCCTCACCGAACTGCAAAAACAGAAAAATAGCCAGGTGTTGTGGCGGGCGCCTGTAGTCCCAGCTACTTGGGAGAATGAGGTAAAAGAATCACCTAAGCCCAGGAGCTGGAGGTTGCACAGCACTCTACCGAGGATGATAAAGTGAGACTCTGTCTCTACAAAAAACAAAAAAGAAAGAAAGAAATGCATTTCTTAGTAGGAGGTGCTCAGTAAATTTAGTTTTTCTCTCTCCAACTCCACTTTGAGACATTTGTTAGAAGGTAAGTAATCAGAGAACTCAAGATAGAAAAGGAAATGTTGTGATTGACTTGAGTCATGAGATGGATTCTTTATTTTTTTTTTTTGTAGAGACAGAGGCTCACTTTGTTGCCCTCAGTAGAGTGTCGTGGCATCACAGCAACCTCCAACTCCCAGGCCTAGGCGATTCTCTTGCCTCAGCCTCCCGAGTAGCTGGGACTATAGGTTCCCACCTCAACACCCAGCTATTTTTTTGTTTTGTAGTTTGGCTGTGGCCAGGTTTGAACCAGCCACCCTCAGTATATGGGGCCAGTGCCCTACTGGCTGAGCCGCAGGCACTGCCATGAGATGGGTTCTTGATTTGGACTAGTTGAGAAGTGGGAGACAGCATAGGTAATTGATCCATTGTATAATAGTTTACACTGTAAACTGACCCCTTACTTTTTTTTTTCTGTTCTTATGGTCCTGTGGGTTGAGACCCCTTTTTTCCATTTGTAGCAACTTGGCAATTAGGAAGGTTGAGAACCACTGGTTTACAGGGAGGTTGAAAACTAAGAGTTGTGAACATCACCTTGTCTACTGTCTTAGTCCATTTGGGTGGCTCTGACAAAATAGTATACATCAGACAGGTTATAAATAACCCAAATTTATTTCTTATAGTTTCAGAGGTTGTGAAGTTCAAGGTCAAGGCAGATTCCATGTCTGGTGAAGGCATATTTTCTAGAAAACTCTTTCCACTGTTGCAGGAAGACAAGGCCCAATGGAGAGAAAGAGCACCCAAACACCACGTTTATAAGAGGAAGGGCTTTATTCACCAGCTGGGAGCTTATGGCATAGAAGAATTCCAAATGGCCGTGCCTCCCATCTAGCTTGATCCTTCCCTTTTTATTGACAATCAAGAAGTTCCACACTACAGGTACCCTTCTCATTAGCCAGTTTGAATCAAGTGGGAGAAGCTAGTCCAGCCCCCACACAACTACAGGATTTCACAGAACTTGGAAATTTCTAAGTTCCAGGAAGTTACAAATTACTAAGGGCTGAGTCACCATGAGAGGACCCTGCAAGTGTATCCTTGTGCTCTCCTTGACAAAACCTGTTCTCCCAGACCTCACCCTTCTTGGATATCCTCTCTCAAGGTCAGGTGGCACAAGAGCAAGACACCATCTCTACTAGAAATAGAAAAACTAGCCAGGTATTGTGGCGGGAGCCTGTAGTTCCAGCTACTCAGGAGGTTGAAGTTTGAGCCCAGGAAACTAAGATTGCTGTGAGCTATGATGCTACAGCACTGAACTCAGGGTGATAGAGCAAGACACTGTCCCCTAAAACAAACAAACAAACAAAACCCCACAAAGTCAATAGCAGAGATTGCAAAAGTTTGTTTATAAAATCATCAAAAAAGATCAAATATTTGGGAAAATAATCTGGGGAACCATGTTTATTCTCCAAATATTGTTAAATATTTGGAGAGTAAACACAGTCTATGAGTAGTGAAAATGAAGGTTAAAATGGTGCTAAAGACACTTTGAGCTACTTTATATTGTTGAACACACAGATATACTCAAATCCATACAGCATATGGATAATTTGGGGTTAGTAAATGGATGGAAGTTGGCAGAGAATAAAGGAATCATGAAGAATGGAGTAAGCAGGAAGAAGGGACATTATACTACTAGCGGTTTTCTTTAAGCTTCTCTTCTACTGACAAGGATCCGTGTCCTAAACGTAGGTTTTTGACTCTAGATATTATAGATTGGCCCATCTATTGCTGTCATATAAGGATAGGATGCCTATAAAACCTACTAGTGAGACACAAAGTTCAAAACACAGTCCTCTTCTTTCCTTCTCGTGGGCTATAATCAGATTCTTTCTCAATTCTAATGTTCTAACTGTGAATCAATATGACTGAGCCTTAGATCTGTCTTTCATTCAAAAAAAGAGGATTTTTCATGCTTGGTTGCCTATTATTAAAGAGATATCTGTTGAAGCTTGTTTTGTCGTCCTTTGTAGGACTGGAAGTACTGCTTTGAGTAGTCAAAGTTTCACAGAGTTTCAGGCCTTGTGTGTAGAAGATACAGATCTTCCCCATCAGCACAAGATAATAAAGTACTGCACCTACTCACATCTGGATTCATATTCTTGCTCTATTGTACTCTAGAAGTATGATCTTGGGAAACTTAGCTTCTTCACTTATAAGATAGAATTAATAATATTAATTCATTAAAATGATAGTAACTGGAAGTGCAATTATAAGAAATCTATTTATTTGAAAAACTCTAAAGTTTTCTTACCTGAAGTGGCAGGGGATCATCGCAGTTTTTGAAGTCATAATCAAAAACAATGGCAGCCAGCACTTTTCGAGACCCATAGTCATACAGAATGTAATTCTCAAACTCAGTTTCTGAAGAAAAGCCTTAAATTACAGAGAGAAAAAATTATGTATACTTAAATAAAAACATCTGATGATCTCTTTATTTATTTTTTATTTTTTTTTTGGTGACCCCAACGTGATGCAAACACCTGATGATCTCTTTTATTTGAGAGGTAGGATATTACTTTACGTGGACAAAAACCTATCCAAATATTATAAATTTCAAAACACTGTTTCTTAAATATTAGCATCAAATGGATATTTGAGGTACAAAATAATGTTAGGTGTTTTATAAAATTTTACTATAATCTAAAATGAGAATTATTATAAAAATGTATAAAGGTAAATCACTAGTGATCAAGGAAATGCAAATTGAAATCACAATGAAATACCACTAATGTGGCAATTATAAAAAAGACAGATGACAACAATTGGTGAGGATGCAGAGAAATTGTAACCTTCAAACAATGCTGAAGGGATTTAAGAGGTATAGTCACTTAGGATAACAGTCTGGCAGTCCCTCAAAAAGTTGAATATAGAGTTAGGACATGACCTATTTACTCCATTCTTAGGTATATACCCAAGAGAAATGAAAACATAAAAACATAAATCCAACAACACTTGCAAATGTTCAGAGTAGTACATGTATTATTTATAATAGTCAAAAGGTGGAAATAACCCAAACCTCCATCAACTGATAATGGGTGTACATACCAAATGAATGTAATATTCCATACAATGGAGTATTATTTGGCAAAGAAAAGCAATAAAGTACTGATACAGGCTACAACTTGGATGAACCATGAAAATATGTTAAGTGAAAAAAGCCAGTCATAAAAACTACATATTATTTCATTTATATGAAATAGTCTATAATAGGAAAACCCATTGAGACAAAAAGTAAATTAATGTTTTTATGAAAGCTAGTGGAGAAAGGAGATTGGGGAGTCTCAGCTAAAGGGCATGGGATTTCTTTTGGGGATGAGGAAAATGCTGTAAAATTAATTATGGTAGTACCTGCACAACTCTGAATATTCTAAACGCCATTGAATTTGTACACTATGTACATTATATGTTACAAAAGAAAATAAAGGTAAATCCAGAGTGGAGAGCACATCAAATTGTGCATTAAAAAGAAAGCAAAACTCATTTGAAGGCGCAATAGCAGTATGGAGATAACAGAAGGTAAGTGAACTGGAAGATAGATTAATAGAAATTACCCAATCTGACCAGGAGAGTGAGAAAAGACTGGGAAAAAAGTGAACACCTGAAGGACCTGTGTAACAATGTAAAATGTCTAGCATTTGTGTCATAGTTTTGGGAGAGGAGAAAAGAATACAATGTTGGAAAATAGTTTTGAGAAATAATTGCTGAAGAGCTCTAAATTTGGTGAAAGAAAAAAATAAATTTGGTGAAAGATAGAGATTTACAAATTCAAAAAGCTTCTTGAAACCAAAACAGAAGTAAGAAATAGAAATTCACACTCAGATGCATCATATTGAAACTTCTGAAAACTAAAGAGTGAAAAAAATGTTAAAAGCAGCCAGGGAAAAATGGCATATTAACTATAGGGAAATAAGAATTCACATGACTGCATATTTCTTTTCAGAAACTAAAGAGGTCAGAAGAAAACAGGAATTATTTTTTAGATGTTGAAAAAAAATACTGTCAACCCAGAATTCTCTGCCCAGTGACAATATCTTTCAAGAATGAAGTTGAAATAAACGTATCCTCAGATGAAGGAAAATGAAGAGAATTCTAAATTGCTAGTAGACCAGCTCTGAAAAATTGTTAAAGGAAGTTCTTTAAGAAAGAGAAAAAGGATACTGGAAGAAGAAAATGTGGAACCTGAATGAATGAAAAGGAACAGCTATGGTAATTTACTGGATGAATACTTTTCTTAACATCTTTCAAATATATATGCAAATTAGAACATTTGCAGGTGAGGTTTTCAATTATGCAGATATAAAAACTATAACATAAGGAGGGAAATGCAAAGGGACCCATATACCAGTAAGGGTTAGGCATTACAATAAAGTGATAAAATATTAATCTAAATAGACAGCAAAAATTTGGGTATGAATAGTTTAATCTAGTAGCTGCCAATAATAGTATTATATAGCACAAGTGCAATTTATTTTCTTTTCATTTATGGATTATGATTTGGGTGTCATGTCTAAGGACTCTTCAAGTAAGCTAAGTTATAAGGATTTTCTCCTATGTTCTTTCCTAAATAATTTTTTAAATCAATTTTCACTTAATCTATGATCCATTTTTAGTTATTTTTTTGAAAGTATGAGCTTTCATTGTTTTGATATCCAGTTATTCCAGCATCATTTGCTGAAAACGTTATCCTTTTATTAATTCCTTCGAACTGTTGTAAAGAATTGTTTTGGCACATTTGCATGGATCTTTTTCTGGGTTCTCTAATTCTTTTTCACTAATTTGTATTCTAGCCCTCTACCATTATCAAACTATCTTAACTACTACAGTTATATTGTAAGTAATAAAATTGTGAAGTGTGAGTCCACCACTTATTCTTTTTCAACATTGTTTTAGCTACTTTACAAACAATGTTTTACAAAAAAATTCAATGTCCAACCAACCTTTTATATTGGTGTTTAGAATCCTCTTCACATTCTCAGTGATTTCTTTTACCACGTTAATATCAGAAGGTATGTAAACCAATACCCATTCACTGGCATTTTCGAGGGAAGAAGGCAGAGTGTCGATGGATTGAGAAGTAAAAGTATAAGGTCCAATAGTCTTTATATCAGTAAATGCACGGAATATTAAAAGCACTATGACAAATACCAATGTTGCGAGGACTTCCAACGTTAAATTAATGACATTTCTCCTCTAGAAGAACAGAAAGGTGTTAATTAACTTAAGAGTACACATCCAAGGCAAATGGATTATATTTGCCTATTCTATTTGTGCCTGCCAGTTTCACTGTTGAAGAGCCAGTACTGCTTGGACTTTCTCATATCACAACTTCTCCGTCTCCCACTTTCTTACAGTTCATTGCATACCATTGATTCTCTCAGTTTTACAGATTTAGAAGAGTTACCCACACTCTGGAACTGATTTTTCAGAAGTGCATATACCCAAGTGGGCACTTACAGATGTTCTCCATGGATACCTTGACCTACCTTTAAGGTAAAATTTTTCCAGAGGAGTACTGCAAATTGGTTGTATGTCAACACATCCATTCTTCTACAAAGCGTGTACAGTCACCTCTATGGATTGAGGAAAGTTTTTTTTTTTTTAATGTTAAGTTACCTAATAACATGAACATCAAATAATAGGATTATTTCTTATTAGTTCTAATAATAGAACTTTTTTTCATTTATCAACCTAAAAAATTGATAGTAAGAAAGATTATATATTTACAATAAAAAATCATATTATTCCTATTTTTCTATTAGTTTTCTTAATATATTATGAAGTTCTGGTATGTATAAAACATCAAGAAATATCTCGTTTGATCCCTCAATCTCACTACTAGGCATCTACCCAGAAGAAAACAAAATCATTTTATTGTAAGGAGATTTGCACTAGATTGTTTATCGCAGCTCAATTTACAATTACCAAGATGTACAAAGAACCTAAGTGCCCATCAACTCAGGAATGGATTAACAAATTGCGTTACATGCACACCATGGGATAGTATTCAGCCATAAACACTATGGTAATATCACAACTTTTGTAATATCCAGGATGAAGTTGAAACACATTCTTTTTAGTAAAGTATCACAAGAATGGAAAGGCAATTATCCAATGTACTCAAAACTAAGCCAGTAGATGATCTGATGCATTCCCACATTGGAGAAAAACTCATTTCAATTCAAGTTGGGTGGAGGGAAGAAATGTGGTGCTCTCACTGAATGAGGATGGTGTGGGGGGTTTGTCACACCTTTTGTGTGTGGGATATAACCACAATAGGCACTTTACCTAACAATATCAAATATTTTGTCCTGGTTGTTTGTATTCTCACATTAATATGAAACAAATTTAGTTTTCAATTAAAATAAAATTTATATCCTTCAGTAGTAGTGTTGAATTTAGGATAGTTGATCACCTCCCTACACTGACCACCTCCTTAAGTTAGACATTCACACTTGTACATGTCAGTACAATAGGCTTAGTTCCTTATATTGACCACTTCTATGTTTCGAGCAATTTGTTACAGTCCTTTGGATGGTCAACTTATGCATCTACTGTATTCTTTATTTGTAAAGTCATCATCATTCTGTCTTCTTTAGCTCTTCAAATACATTTAAGGAGTTAATTTAAAGTATTTTTCAAGTACAGTGCCTGCATATATTAGTTTTCTAGGGCCATAATGGAAAAGCCCAGACAGGATAGATTAAACAACACAATTCAATTTTTCTCATAGTTCTGGAGTTTAAAAGTCCAAAATCAAGGTGTCAACAAGATTAATTTCTCCTAAGTCCTCCCTGCTTGGCTTATATATGAATGTTTTTTACTGTGTCTTCACACATCTTTTTTCTGTGCAAACATGCCCCTGTTATCTGTTCTTAAAAGGATATCAACCCAACATTATCTTTTAGCTTAATGAACTGCTTTAAGGCCTTATTACCAAATATAGCCATACCTTGATGTACTGGCATTAGGGCATCAGCATGGATATTTTGTTGAATTCAGCCCGTAACACTTGTGCTTATCTTTAGTGTGGATTCTGAAGATTTACCCTGGATCAGTATAAGCTACTTATTAGTCAAAAGTTGTGTATAAACTAAGTTAGTAAATTAGAATTTTGCCCCTTTTGATGAATAGCATCATAAACTCCTTGAAATCTGCTATCACAGCTCAAGGAGTTTACTTTTTTTGTTGTTCTATATTTGATCAGGGATAGTACCTTCAAGAATCTCCTTGATTACTCCTGAAAGGGCACAGTCTTGAGGCATTCATTCAGTTTTCCAGACCAGCAGGGATGTTTATCACTTTTTAAAGCCTGGCTTCTTTGGTGTGTCCGTTATGGGTCAGTGTAGCTCATTGTTCAGGCAGTATTTCATTGGCAATTTTGCTTATGCTCCTTCAGCCATTAAGAAGTCCTCCTTTTGCCTTTGATGGCTCTATCTGTGGCTTGGTAATGTTTTCAAGTTTATACCATGTCTTGTTATGATTGCTCCCTAGTTTGCATAGCTTTCTGGACTCCCAGGAGTGTATGTAATCCCAGAATTCTTTTTGGCTATCATTCTGCTTGGTCCACTGTGTTAATCTTTTTGTTGTTACTTTTGCTATTCACTATTGATATTAGTGTCATAGAGATATCAGCCCTCTCTTAACTTCTCCCTGTGAAGATCTCTATATATAGTTTTTTGAAAATCCCCTTAGATGTGAAGTTCTCTATGTTCCTATTTCAGATAGAATCTGCCCCATTAGGTGGAGCTGTGGAACTCTTCATCCTTATATCCTGCTTTTATCCCTAGACAGAACCAGAGTGCCACTACACTAGAGCTGGGAATGGGGACAGCAACATACTTCTTCCAGAGTAACCATACCCATTCTTTGAGTGGCATGAGAACCTCAAAGCTCCTGTTTTTTTTTTTTTTTGCTTTCCCCTCTTGGCATGTATCCTCTACCCTATCAGCAACTGTGTGCATGGGTGATCAGAACCTGGTATTGTCAGCCTATATTACCAGGGGTAGAGCTTCTTCCCTATTAATCAGGGCTGGATAGGACAAAGAATCATCAGACGTCTCATTTCCATTTTACTAGAATAGAGCTTCTTCATCATTAAACTACAGGTAATAAGAGATATCAGCATCTTTCCCCTAGTACAGTGAAATCATAGGTCTAGATTGGTACCTTGGAGGGAGAAAGCCTCAACTTCTTGATTGCATTTTCAAGTGATCTGAAGGAGGAGATGGGGGCATGATAGGAGTAGGTCATGGTGAGGTGACTGACTCTTGATGTTCTTGCCATGATTTAGATTTTCTTGAACAAATATTTCTTCATATTCTGTATGACTTTAAATCAAATATCAGAGGCGTTTTTTTTTTTTTTTGTCTTTAGACAGAGTCTCACTATGTTGCTCTCGGTAGAGTGCTAACAGCTAATGGCTAACAGCAACCTCAGACACTTGGGCTTAAGCAATTCTCTTGCCTCAGCCTCCAAATAGCTGGGACTGTAGGCACTTACCACAGTGCCTGGCTATTTTTTTTTGTTGTTGTTATAGTTATCATTGTTGTTTGGTAGGCCCAGGCTGGGTTTGAATCTGCCAACTCCAGTGTATGTGGCTGGTACCCTAGCTGCTGAGCTAAGGCACCAAGCCTATCTGAGGTTTTTAATGATTGTATTTTTATATTTTCAACTGCTAAATAGCTGTTTTGCTATACATTGATCTTCTCCTACAGCCATTCCAGAAGATCTGCTTACAGAGAGTCGAGTCTTAACTGATACTCCTTACATTTATTATCATTAGGACTTGGTAGGGGTCTATTTTTCTGTTGTGCTTACCATCTTACAGTCAGTAGTTAACAATGGATAAATATATTTATTCATCATCACTGAGATTGGGATATTATACTGAGTACATAAGATTTTTTTTCTAGTGATTTGATTCTTCATAATTTGTTTTTATGGTGGTAATGATTATTTATTATTTTTAAGAACTATTTGAATGATTACTGGAATAGGAAAAATCATGTCCTGTTTTTTTACTTCTTTACCTGAAAAAATGAAACCACACTTCACTGATTTTTTTCCTATTTCTTGATTTTTAAAAATCCTTTCTATATTTTTCAAGTCCTTCATCCCTTTTTTCATTCTGTTTTTAAACTTTCTCATAAATTTCCTTTATTGATTTTATCATCCGTATTTTAAATTCCTTTTCTGTCAATTCCATAAATTATTCATAGGTGGAGTCCTGTGAAGTAGCTTCCTCATGGTCCCTTGGAGGAATTACTCTGTTTTGGTGGTTCAGTTTGTCAGAATTTTTTTTTGTTAGTTTCTCCTCATGTGTTTTTTCTTCTCGTTCTCCTCCTTGTCCTACTTTTTCCTTCTACTGCCTCTTCACTCTAAATAATCTTATCTCAGAGCTTATGTGTTGAGGTGGCCTCTTGGTGTAAGGCCAAAAGGAAGAGTAAAGAGTAAAAAGGGAGAAAGAAGAAGAAAGGAAATAAAGAAGAAAAAAGAAAGAATAAAGAAAAAAAGGAAGGCAGATGAGAGAAAAGAATTGAAGAATAGGAGAAAAGGACAGAAAGAGAGAAAGAGTGACAGAAGAAAATTGTATTATTTGGCATGGTGCTAATGACACACCTGTAACTCAAAGGTTTTGAGGGGCTGTGCTGGGCAGGTCCCTCAAAATCAGGAGCTCTTTACCAGCCTGAGCAAAGTGAGATGTTACCTCTTCAAAATATAGGAAGAGAAAGGAAAGAGAAAAAAGAAGAACAAGAAAGGAGAAAAAGAAAAAAAAACAAAACAAAAAGTTCAGCAGTGTGGACTTGCCAATACTGTCTTCCCAAAGTCAAAAGTAGAAGGACTCCTTAGACTATCATCTTTTGGCCTCCTTGAGCCACACTACTGCAGTGAGCTCCCAGCCAGACCAATGCCTTGACACCCCAGCACCAGAGAAAAGAAAAAAAAAAAAAAGAAAAGAAATAAGAATAGACAAGAAAAATGAAACATATAAAATATCAAATAAAGGAGAGAGAAAAAAGAGGAAGGAAGAAAGAAATAAGAAAAAAGGGGAGGGACATCTTACCTATTGTATGAGTGATTCATGTGGGAAAGATGAGAAAAGTTTCTATTGAAAGACAGAAAGAACGGGGGAGGAGCCAAGATGGCGGTCTGTAGCCAGCTTTCTGCAGACACTCCTGTCCAGAAGGAGAGTTAAAGAACAGAAATTTAGCAAGAAAGCCAACGGTTTGGAGCTGAGTCAAGAGACAAGGTTGAGGAATGCACATCAACCCTATTGGAGTGACCTGCGATCCCAAGGATGCAAATAAAAGCTCAGATTTCAATCCAGAGTAACAGATTCTCTAGGGTCTAAAGACCAGCTGAAAATAAGACAGAGCCACTTAACCCCACCACACCAAGAAGGTCCCCAGTTTTGCGAGCAGTGGCAAAACCCTAGGGGAAAAGGTACAGA
>CAUYON010062064.1:0-13966 GCA_963573935.1 Arctocebus calabarensis
AGTGATCAAGGAAATGCCATGAAGGATATCTGTAACAGTATGATTAAAATATTTCTGAATGTATATGAATCGTGCCCTGTGATTGCACCAATGTACATAATTATGATTCAATAAAATTATTAAAAAAAAAAATTCATGCTAACAAAAAAAAAAAAAGTGCCATGCATTTCTTTTCATAAATCCTTCCTTTATTTTCCACTTTAATTCATAGATGTAAAGATTTACATGATTAAAGACAAGAATCAGGCTTGGTGCCTGTCACTCAGTGATTAGGATTCTGCCCAGGCAGGCAGGTTCGAATCTGGCCCTGGACTGCTAAACAAAAATGACAATTTCAACAACAAAAAAGTAGTTGGGTGTTGTGGGTGCCTGTAAGTCCCAGCTACCTGGAAGGTTGAGGCAAGAAAATTGCTTAAGCCCAAGAGTTAGAGGTTGGCGAAATAGTGAGACTGTCGCAAAGAAAGAAGAATCATATTCTTTAGTAATTATAAGATAATTGATGCCCAGAGGTAAGGCAAAATTATTTGCAGAAGGCATAATTTTTTCTTACATAGAGTAATGGCATGTGCTGTTTAGATACTCTGTAATGTTCATTTGGAATGAGTGAATACTTTTTATAAATTTTGTCTAATACATCATTTATGTCTTAAAACCATGTTACAGTGAGGCTAAAGATTAAACTTGATAGATATTACAATCGCCAAGATACATAATCACAGAGTTAGAAGAAATTTTTAAAAATGTACCTTATCCACATCAGACAGATAGGCATTGACTCCATATTTTAAAATAGTCAGAGTAGAAGTGTCTGTAAGGTCTTTGATAAAGTTTTCCAGTATATGACAAGAACTGTGGTTTCCCTGTTATTAGTATTTATGTTGTAATTGTCCATGAATTGGATATATTTCTTCCTCTTACCCTTAGTGTTGGTGTGTGGTAAAGTCCAAAGGAAGAGTGCCTGCACTTACCTTCCTACTAAAGTTAGTGTTATGTTTCTTCTCTTCAGTTTATTGCTATTCTTTTTAAAAGAGGAATATAAGGTGCCATATGTGCAGTGGTATCTGGTTCCTTGAAATGTTACACTATTGAGCAAAAGCAGCAAACATTCATATAGAGCTTAAGTCAGGTGCTGGTGTCAGCTCTTTAAATATGCTAACTCACATGATGTTCACGTCAACTCTTTACAGTAGGCATGTCATTAGCTCCATTTTATAGATGTAGTACTGAGGCAGAGAGAGAGAGTACAAAGAGTCTGCCCACGGTCTTACCACTAACAAGGATGTGCCAGGATGCAAACCCTGTCCTCCTGCTCCACAGTTAATTAGACTGCCTCCCTCTCAAGTTTTCCTGGATCTCTTAATTACCATTTGTAGTAATTTTTCCCAGCTCTCCTGTTACTTAGCATCTTCATATACTTGATACTGTTGCTATTCCCTTGGCTTCTGTGAAGATCTCTTGCTTATTTGTTTCTTCCTTTTTGAGAATTTCATTAAACTGTTTATATTTTTGATGCCATATATATATATATATATACATATATTACATTTACCAAGGCTCTGTCTTCATTCTTCTTAATAAGTTTCTTTCTCTACCATTTTTCATTTGGAAATATCATCAGTTGGGGTTTTGTTTAAATGAGTCTCATATATCTATTACTGTCCCCATTCTCTGCCTGGGTCATTTGCTACATTTTTATCTATCTTCTGCGATCTTTCACGGGTAGTTTAAAGACAATAGGCTCCTAAATAAATTGTCCCCATTATGCTCTGCTCCCCAAATCTGCACCTCACTCTGTCTGTATCTCTCTTAATGGCAGCACCTTCCTTCCACCCACTTGGACAAGGCCCCACTGGAGCTATTCTCTGAAGTTCTATCCTCCTTACCTCCAGGATGCAGCCAGTCATAGGAAATTCTAGTAGAAAGAACAGCTTGAGACAAGGGTAGAGATATGAATGATGAGTAGCCTAGAGGGTCAAAGGAACGAAAGGACAAACCAAGAAAATAAGGATTAGAACAAGGCGATTGAGTAAATTTTATTGAATTTTGAAGGGAAGTGGGGTTTTTTTGTGTGGGAGGTCACACTGTGTTATTGATCGACTGGCGATTTGTCAATAGGCTTCTTGTCTTTAAGGCACCCTGACTTTGGTGACTATATTGAAGTGAGATGGGATCTTTAATTTTCATTCCCACAGCTCCTGGAGTTCAGCATTATCAGAACTTCTAGACAGCAGGAGACTGTCAGAGATGGGTCAACACCAATCAAAACATTGTAAGAGGATTATGGGAACCAGAAGTAGAAACTGAGGCTGGGGGAGGAGGGCAGTCATTTTCAGTGTGCTCGATTCCTACACAGGACACTACACTACACATTAAGACACTTGGGAAGCGAATACAGTCATGAAAGTACATTGTGAGCCTGAAGAGAGAGTATCCTGGAAGTGGAGAGGGTGGTTCATCCCACTCCTCTTTACCTCAGAAGCTGATGAATTACCACCTTTCTTACTAACATCCAGTAAACAGTACTCACCTCTCTGGCATGATGCCACACACACCAGCCAAAGGTTACTATTGTGACTTCTGTTCCATGTCTTCATTCTAACCTTCTCCTTTCATGACACATTACTAGATAGGTTAATGTCATTGATAAACTAATGGCGAAAAGGAAGTTCCTTAAGGCTTGGCACCCGTAGCACAGTGGTTATGGTGCCAGCCACATACACGAAGGGTGGCAGGTTCAAACCCGGCCAATGCCAGTTAAACAACAAAAACAAGTGCAACAAAAAGTAGGTGGGTGTTGTGGCAGGTGCCTGTAGTCCCAGATATTTGGGAGGCTGAGGCAAGACAATTGCTTAAGCCCAAGAGTTTGAGGTTGCTGTGAGCTGCGAAGCCACAGCACTTTACTGACGGTGACATAGTTAGACTCTGTCTCAAAAAAAAAAAAAAAAAAAAGGAAGTTCCTTAAGATATGGGAAGTATTCCTAAGTACTCTGCAAACCTGCCATTCAATTCCATAATTCCTTTACTAGGTATATACCCAGAAGACCAAAAATCACATTATAACAAAGACACTTCTCCTTTTAGATGTTATGTGTTCCTTTGGCTTATTCTCCTGTTTCTGCTCCTCCTAACACTCTTTGTAGCCACACACTGCCTTTTTTCAGATCCCCAAAGGCATTGAGTTGCCATTGGACAGTCATGTACTGTTCTCTCTGCCTGGAACATTCTCATGCCCCCAGCCATTTATTGGCTTGTCTCAACATAGATGCCATTTCCTTTGAGAAATGTTCACCAGCCACCTCTGGTCTAATTTAGTTTATATGCCCTTGCTGTGTTCTCCTATGCCTTTTTCCTTGAACTTCCTAATCTCCACGTCTTCAACCTTTAAATGATCATTCACTTAACTGCCTGCACCTTTCAAGGGGGCCCCTCGCCACCCATTGTAAGTTCCATGTTGACCTTAACCATTTATCTTCACCATCCTGTTGAGCTCCCAGTTTCAGCTGCCCAGAGCTTAGCATGGCGTCTGGCAAAGTGAAGAGTGTTTATAACGTGACTATCTCAGTGGTAACACATACATTTCCAACACAGTGATCCCATCTTTCCTTCCATGGGACAAAACATACCATAAAAAACATCCCTCCTCCCTCTGTCCTTACTCCCTTGGAACCCGGCTGCTTCTAGAGAGAGAGTTGTTTACACAATCAAATCGAGTGGTATTTTACAAGCAGGGAAAGCCCCAGGACAAGTCCCTTGTCTTGACCACAAAGTTTTTATGTTTTCTGTCTTTCCTCTTGAAATCTTGGTTTCAGCAAAACAACATTTCTGTCCTTTCCCCCTCGCTCCCCGAAATGCTACAAATGTAGTGTAGTAATGGTTATGTGTTAAATCCCTCAATCTAGTACCATATTAGGCTTGGGTGGGAGGCAAATAACAAGCCTATTTTTAGCGTTGCTTGGAAGAAAATTTCTAGGTATATAACTGACAATGTTCGTGGAGAGCCGCTTCACTTTTCTGTCAAGCTTTTTTTTTTTTTTTTTTACAGTTCTGCACGGTAAAAGAAAGCTCGCAATTTTTGAAAGGAAGCTTGGCCCTTTTTATTAGCTCCTTTTACCTCATGCTGAGTCATGGATGACAGAGAATTTGTAGGTGGGTGAGCTGCAGGAAAAGTAATACTGTCATTTACACTCGCAGGCTGTTATGCTTTCCAGAAAACTTTTTCCGTAGGTTGCAAAAGTGATTAATCTGCTGTTAAAACTGACAAAAAGAGACTCTCTGATAAGAGAAAGAATTAAATGAGGGATTTTTCTTTAAGAAGTAAGCTCCTCTTTCCTGTTTCAGATTGGAAAAGCTAAGTTTAAACATTGTTTATTAAATTTGGTGTCTGTGTGTGCATGTGTGTGAATTTAGCCATGACTTAAAAGTCACAGGACACTTTCTATTTAAATTATGTCTTTTTATTTATTGGCCTGGCACATTCCTCATGTTTTATGTCTACATTATTCATTTCTACTTCTTGTTCCCTGACTTTTCCTTTTTTTCCCCCTCTATTTTAGTCTTAATTTTCAATACTTTGAACATCATTTTATTTCTCATTCCAGATTTCTTCAGCCAACCTCTGTTTTAAAGATTAAAACTGGTAAAGATGTTTTAAGTCCCCTCTGTGACAGAAATTCCTTCCTCCCCGAAAAATTCCATTCATGTAACGTTTTGATAACATTTTTAAAAACTTGGAGACAAAAATTGTTTAGTATAATTGGAATGAAGCATCATTTCCTGAATGGTCTAAAAATTTTTTACTTTATTTTTTATTTAAACAAAAATGCTTTGAGATGTAAAGAAACATTTCCACTGAGGACTAACAAGTAGACATGGAATTTGATCTCTGCTAACTCATATTTCAACAGGCAACTTAGAGACAAATAAATCACATGGCATAGCCTAACATTGTTAATAATTCTGCAGGTAATGGGTGACTCATTTAGAGAATTCAGAGTCCTCAAAACTGTAGAATAACATGTTAGAGTTTCTTGAGCTATTGCCTTTAGCATTTTAGTGCCTGGTTTTGATAACCAGGTTGTATCGGTTGTTAAAATGCACTGCATCACCCTTCTTCCTTTTATATTTTTCTAAAGTCTCACCATTTTTTGTTGAGGTACATCAGGTTGATATATTTTTTCTTCTTTTTCCCTTTCTTATTTTGAAGGCTGATTTCTAAGCTTGAACCATTTCCTTGGCAACTGAATGGATTTATGGGGAAGAGAGGAGAAAGGGTTTTCTTGCAAAATCCTTGTGAGATCCTTTGTGACAGACAGTCCTGCCCCCTCCACCCCCCATAAGGAAGGGAAGACCCCAAGAGTAATGCCCCAACTCTAACTGAGTGGCCCAGCATGGTGGACTTGCATTCTTCTTTTACTTCTAACATTTAGACAGACATACCATTTTTGCCCCTGAGCTGTGAATTCCGGTTTTAAAATTCGGAAGTTGAAAATGTCAAACTCTTATTATTATATGGGCATTTCTTTTTCTTTTTTCTTTCTTTCTTTCTTTTCTTTTTTTTTTTTTTTTTTTGCAGTTTTTGGCTGGGGCTGGTTTTGAACCCACCACCTCTGGCATATGGGGCCGGTACCCACTCCTTTGAGCCATAGGCGCCACCCATATATGGGCATTTCTTAAGAAAAAAAAAAGTAGAAACAATGTAAAAGTATTTGTTTTATATTTGAATTGCCAAGATGATGAAATAAATATATGTAAACACACAAGTAAACATGTATCTATGTATTATGTGCAGATATACATTTATATAGAGAGTAGCATTTTTAGATTACACTATTGCATAATCGTCATCTTCCAGGGCCTACAGCAAAGAGTCTTCAACTTACAATAAAATGTTACATTGATAAGAGGAAGAATTAAATGAGGGATTAATTAAATGAGGGGGGCGGTCTCTTTGGGGCTAGACTTGATGTTACAATCTTTTTCATTATACTTTTAAGTAGAACAAGGTAATTGCTGGCTAATAACATGGCTGTGTCAGATTTGTTTCTGTTTTCGTAGCAAGATGGATTAACTTTTTGTTTTTTTGAGATAAAGTCTCACTTGGTCACCCTACGTAAGATTATCCTGGAGTCCTAGCTCACAGCAACCTCAAACTCTTGGGCTTGAGCAAGATCCCCTTGTCTCAGCCTCCTGAGTACCTGGGACTACAGGTGGCAGCCAAAATGCTTGGTAGTTTTTCCATTTTTATTACAGGTAGGGTCTCACTTTTGCTCAGGCTGCCCTGGAATTCCTGAACTCAGGCAACCCATCTGCCTCGGCCTCTCAGAGTGCTAGGTTATAGGCCTGAGCTACCATGGCCTGGGAGCAGAATAACTTTTAAACTAGAAGGAAAATCCCTCTTCTATTGTTTTTATTGTTTTTGAGATTAGCTGCCTTAATTTAAGTTGACTGCGGTATTTTTAAGTTGGGAACATTTTGATTTGACATTTTTAAGAGGAAACGGTTCTATACATGTTATGGGAGAGTCTTACTCTTAACTAAATGCCAACAAGAACGTTTAAACCAAAAAGTAGTCTTGAAACAATGGTAGTGAGATATGATGATGGTTTAGCAGGAGGAAAAAAGCCCTATAGGGAACAGTTCCAGAGCAGTAAATTATGAAACATTACTAAATAGGTTTCATTAGTCCAATGTGGACTGTGTTTAATTGACATTAGGAATTAATCTGGAAAACTTTGGGAAGTATATGTAAGACAACTTGATATTAAACTCATGAAAGTCATTAAAGTATCTGCTTTAAGAATTAGAAACCATTATGAGGTCAGGCGCAGTGGCTCACTAGCCCTCTGGAAGGCTAAGATGGGTGGATTGTCCTGAGTTCACAGGTTCAAGATCAGCCTGATCTAGCAAGAGCAAGACCCCATCTCTAAAAATAGCCAGGCATTGTGGCAGGCCTCTGTAGTCCCAGCTACTCTGGAGGCTGAGGCAAGAGAATCCCTTGAGCCCAGGAGTTTGAGGTTGCTCTGAGCTATGACGCCGCAGTACTCTCCCAAGGATGACAAAGTAAGACGCTGACTCAGATAAAAAAAAAAAAAGAAAAAGACATGTTGTGAATGAGAGTCCAAAAACAGCACCCATTTTGCAAATATGTGCTTATAGAGAGAAGCTGTTTGTTAGAGGAACAAGCCTGCAAAATGCTGAGAATTTAATATATGACACTTACCTTTGAGTTTCTCCTCTTATCTGAGATATTTTTACCAAATTACAATAGACCTGAAATGTTGTTTTTTTCAAAAAAAGTGACTCTATGTTGAAGACAAAAGCAAAAGAGAGCATTCATAGTAACTGTTTATTTTCATGTTGTTAGATTACAAGGTCTACAAAACCAGAGTGCCAGATGCTAAATTTTATCAACATAATGCATCTTTAATTAAATATTATATTTGCAATACAATTAATAATGTGCTCTGTTTCCATAACTGTATTAAGAAATTACCATAATTTTTATATAATAGGCTAATAAAAAGGCAGTGTGTTCTGAAACAGTCTTTCCTAAAGTGGTTATGTTCTTTGTATCTGTTGAATTGTGAAGGTAGATTAAGGGAATATGGGCCAGAATTATCTGATGCCATATACCCAGGCCTTTAACTTAGTAAGGAATCTTATAGGATTTAGCATTGTTTTGCTTTCTTTAAAATAAAATAGGTTATTTGTTTTTCATTGAGCTCACTCTTTATGAAGTTTTGGAAGTAATTGACCTACCTGCATTGTGCTGCCCTGTCCTCTGTCTCTTCGTAAAAAACCCCAAGGAATACAAAACATGAGAATCCCAAAGTACCTTGGTCTAGGATGGCTCTGAATGAACGGAGGGTCGTGCATCTGGTTCTGTGTTCACCATTGGTGCTGTTTTAATTTTCACAATGTGTTAACGTAATTAAATTCCCCTAGGAAGGAATTTTAAATTAAAGTCTACATGGAAAACGCTTTGATATGGAGAAATAATATTATCTTTTCATGTGAGATTGTGTGTGGATGTGGAATAGCATATATACGCTGACAATAGAGTTTTAGTAAAATAACATTTTGCAAGCAGCCTTTTTCAAGACTTTGAAATGTCACCCGCAGCTAAACAGTAGTGATTTGCATGGGAGAGGTGTGTGTCCTTACTCTTAATGAAACAGCGGTCCCCTGTCTTCAGAAAGTAATTGCTGTCCCTACAATGTATTTTTTAAACACCGAATCTCCCTCCCCTGCCCTTCTTTTGCCCTGATATTTGTCCCTTAATTCTATTATATTAGTTGTCAAGTAAAATTAAAGGCAGATATTACCCTTCACAGTCTGTCCTGGTCTAATTCTGTCGTCTTGTCTGTACGATGTGGTGGTAGCATATAGAACAACTCTGGAGCCGTAGAGTCTAGGTTCAGATACCTACATTAGTTTATTCTCCAACCTTGGGCAAATTACTTAAGCTCACAGACCTCAGATCCCTGATCTATAAAAAGAAAAAAATAATAGATACTTCCTCAGTTATGAGTAAAGCATTTAGATAAAGACTGGCACATTATATATATTAGTTATTATTAGATCCCTGCCACACCTGCTTATTCTCCGTATATACACTAGCCTTTTATCTATGTCTCTGTTGCCAGAGACAGAATCTGTCATCCTTCTCTGAGGTAGGCACATGGTGCTCACAAATACTCAGCTTTCTTTGTGTTCTGATTCTGCCCATCCCACAAGATAGGGCTCAGAGACCCATGTCTGACTGCCAGACTGGGGATGATCCATCCCGAACCTTCGTACACGTCTCTGTGTTATTTAATAGTCTCCATCGCATGTTATAGGTATTTAAAAGTGTATGTTGCCTCTTTTCCTGATGTGTGAACTCTTTGCGTCCAGTGGTCTCCTGTGGCAGATGTCTCCCTACTCCAAAGGGCACACAGGCTTGGGATGAGCTGCTCCTCAATGTGCCATGGAGAAAGCTCAGAGGTTTTTGTTTGTTTTGTTGTTTTGTTCTGCATGTTGGGTACCAGCTCAGCCACAGTTAGTTACAAAGCAGACTCCAGAGTCACTTGAGTATAGGCCTTAGTTTCTGGATGGCATTTCTGGACCCATCTGGGGCCAGAAGGAAATCGTTTGCCTTGAAGGGAAGGATGTAGACCTGGCAGTATTTACCACCTGCTGATTAAAAAGCCCTTGAACTTTTAATAGATATAAGAAATTGGTGGGACCACACCTACGGTGCACCTTACAAGGGTACCTGTTAAATCTACTAAGTGTAGAATATAAATGCCTTAACACAATAACTAAGAAAATTCAGTGAAGGCTATGTTAACCAGTTTGAAAATATTTCAAATTGTATATAAAACCAGCACATTGTACCCCATGATTACATAATGTACACACCTATGATTTAATAAAAAAAATATATAAGAAGTAACCAGGCAACAGTCACCATCAGCTTAGAATGAGATTAGGCTGGTTTAAGGTGTGACTGGTGCTTGTGGCCACATAAGAACGCCTATGTCAATCCCCCCGGAACCCAGCAGTAAGGTAAGGGAGTGCAAAGCTTTGCCTAGTAATGCAGGAATTCTCTTGTTGTCTTAACCAAGCTCACCAAGGCGATACCACCAGGAGTCTGCAAGAGTCACAGCATCACTGGACTTGGGACATTCCCAGTGCTGATACGGCTGCAGTGGGAACAAAGACTTAGATTACAACACTCAATTTCTTTTGAGTATCTGAAAAGCCGTCTCAAAAAAAAAATGGGTTCAATTAAGCGCAGAGTAAGAAGATTAAAATAAATACCTAATTTTTCAGCACCCAGGTATCAGTGAACATCCACAACCATCAAGAACATCCGTGGCCCCACCAAATGAACTGAATACGGAATCAATGACCAATGCTGGTGTGCTGTCTGAAAGATAGGTGACCTTTCAGACAGAGATTCAAAATAGCTGTCCTGAAGAAGCTGCCTCAAGTTCAAAACAATAGTGAGAAGGAATTCAGAAGCCTTTTTGAGAAATTTAACTAAGACAGTGGAATAATAATGATTAAAAAAAGGAGAAATCCTAGAGCTTAAGAGTTTAATGGACAGACTGAGAAATGAATGAATCAGAGTCTCTCACCAGCAGAACTGACCCAGCAGAAGAAAAAGTACCCCTGATGACAGGCTCTGTAAAAATATACAGTCCACAGAGAAAAAAGTAATAAATAATAAATGAGAAAGAAGCATGATAGACCTTGATAATAGCCTCCGAAGACCAAATCTAAGAGTTATTAGTCTTAAAGGGATGGTAGAGAGAGAGATTGGAGTAGAAGTATGTTCCAGGCAAAAAGAGAGAACTTTCCAAACCTGATTCAGGTACTAGAAAGTCATGGAAGACTAAGCAGATTTAACTCAGACAAGGCTACCTAAAGGCAAACATAAGTTCCCAAAGGTCATAGATAAAGAAAAGGCCCTTGGAGAAGCAAGGAACAAGAAACAAATAACATATAAATTGACTCCAGTAGGTCTGGCAGCAGACTTCTCAGTGGAAACCTTCAGGCCAGGAGAGAGTGGCATGACGTATTCAAAGTGCTAAAGGAAAAAACCCTGACCCCCATCATAGCCTGCAAAAATGTCCTTCAACATGAAGGAAAAACACTTTCTCAGACAAATAAAAGCTAAGGGATTTCACCAAAACCAGACCTGACCTACAAGAAATACTAGAAGGAGTTATTCAACCTGAAAGAAAAGGATATTTACGAGCTATAAGAAATCTTTTGAAGGTACACAACTTACTGGTAACAGTAAAGACAGAAATACAGAATAATTGATTGCTATAATTACAACGTATAAATTGTTTATATTTTGAAAGGGAAAAATAAACGACAAACAAATTGAAAAGACACCCCACCCAAGAGGAGAAAGTACTTCAAACTACCCACCTGACAAGAATGCGAAGAGCTCTAACAACTCAATAGGCAAAAATTTGGATAATCTGATTAACAAACAGGCAGAGAATCTGAATAGACATTTCTCAAAAGAAAACATAAGGGTGGCTTACAGGTATATGAAAAAATGCTCACTGTCACTAATCATCTGAGAAATACAAACCAAAACTACAATTAAATATCATCTCACTGCAGTTAAAATGGCAAATATCATCTCACTGCAGATAAAATGGCTTTTATCAAAAAGATAGGCGTTAACGCCTGTTGGCGAGGATGTGGAGAAAGGGGACCCCTCCTATCTGCCGGTTGGAATGTAAATTAGTGCAACCATTAAAGAGAACAGTATGGAAGTTTCTCAAAAAAAAAAAACAAAACTAAAAATAGAGCTACCATAGGACTCAGCAATCCCATTGCTAGGTATATAACCCAGAGAGAGGAATCAGTATATTGTAAAGGTATTCGTCCTCCCAGGTTAATTGCAGCACTGTTCATAATAGTCAGGATCTAGAATCAACCTAAGGATCCACCAGGGGGTGAATGTATACAGAAATGGTGGTGAATGGACACAATGTAATATTGTATAGACACAAAACAATAAAATTCTGCCATTTGAAACGCATGGATGGATCCAGAGAACACTTTGTTAAATGAAACAAGCCAGGCACAGAAAGATAAATCTTCTGTGTTCTCACTCATCCGCAGGAGCTAAATATTAAAACGATTAATGTCCTGGAGATAGAATGATGGTTACCAGAGGCTGGGAAGGCTAGCAGAGATGGAGAGGAATTAAGTGGGGGTAGTTAATGGATGCAAAAATATAGTTAGATAGAATGGACTGTTGAGTGTACATGATGTTCCTCATTTCTGCATTAAGCCTACCACTCCTGGGCATTGGCAGAGATCTGAAAATTAAAAGGAACCAAAATAAGAAATATATGTAAGTTCCTCTTACTGAGTTTCCTCCCTCATGTAGCTCTCAAGCTTTGCAAAAGAATGACAAATTCCTTATTTACAAGAAAATGAAGGCAGATCTGTCATATGAAAGGCAATCTTCATTGTGGATAATTAGATAAATAGAATATTTACAAGCATATGGTTTTTAACACATGGATACTATCTTTATGAAAACCATGGAAGAAACTCACAGTGCCTGCATGACTTTTTTTTTTTTTTTTGTCATGTTTATGTGGGTGAAAGACCAGTTTTCAGTTACAGTCTGAAAACTCCAATGTTCTCTTGTCTTTAAAAAATCTTTTTAAACACCCAATGTCCCACAGCAAAAGTTGTGTTGCATTATTTCCTTATCACTGAATACTTGTGACGCTCAAGTAGTTCAGTTTTTGTTGTTTGTTTTTTTAAGACAGAGTCTCACTTTGTTGCCCTCGGTAGAGTGCTGTAGTGTCACAGCTCACAGCAATCTCAAACTCCAAGCTATTCTCTGGCCTCAACCTCCCAAGTAGATGGGACTACAGGAACCCGCCACAACGCCCAGCTATTTTTCTTTTATTTTTTGGTTGTAGTTGTCATTGTTGTTTGACAGGCCTGGGCTGGATTCAAACCTGTAGCCCCAGTGTATGTGGCTGGTGCCCTTGCTACTTAATCTATAGGCCATGAGCCTCATGTGCTATAGTTTTAAGCACATAACATGTAACAGTAACCTATAGTGTATTATTACTAGTAGTGCTATTATTTTTATTTATTAAATACCTAGTACCTACTATGGACTTAGCATTGTGGGAAGTCCCAAAGTAAAAAATAAAGTTAAAAAAATATATACATATATACACACTGATTTCTAGGAGCACATAATCTCTCCTTTTTGTTGTTGTTTTGTTTTGTTTTTTTTGAGACAGAGTCTCACTCAGTCACCCCGGGGGTTGAGTGTCTTGGCGTCATAACCCACAGCAACCTCTTGGGCTCAAGTGATCCTCTTGCCTCGGCCTCTCAGTAGCTGTGGAGGTGCCTGTCACAATGCCCAGCTGATTTTTCTATTTTTAGTAGAGATGGGGTCTTGCTCTTGCTCAGGCTGGTCTGGAACTAAATAGTTCAATTTTTAATACATCGAATCTATTCACTTGCCTTATTTTAAAAACAAATCATAAAACACTACTTACCATTATTTGATCTTTGACAGGCCAATCAAAAACATTCAGTGGGGAAAGGACTCCCTATTTAACAAATGGTGCTGGGTGAACTGACCGGTGACCTGTGGAAGACTGAAACTGGACCCACACCTTTCACCATTAACTAAGATAGACTCTCACTGAATTAAAGATTTAAACTTAAGACATGAAACTATAAAAATAATAGAAGAAAGTGCAGGGAAAACTCTTGAAGGAATAGGCCTGGGTTAATATTTTATGAGGAGGACTCCCCAGGCAACTGAAGCAGCATCAAAAATACACTACTGGGACCTGATCAAAATTCTGCACAGCCAAGAACACAGTAAGTAAAGCAAGCAGACAGCCCTCAGAATGGGAGAAGATATTTGCAGGTTATACCTCCAACCAGAATTCACAAAGAACTCAAACATATTAGCAAGAAAAGAACAAGTGATCCCATCGCAGGTGGGCAAGGGACTTGAAGAGAAACTTCTCTGAAGAAGACAGGTGCATGGCCTACAGACACATGAAAAAATGCTCACCATCCTTAATCATCAGAGAAATGCAAATCAAAACTACATTGAGATATCACCTAACTCCAGTAAGATTAGCCCACCTAACAAAATCCCAAAACCAGAGATGTTGCCATGGATGTGTAGAAAAGGGGACACTTCTACATTGCTGGTGGGAATGCAAACTAATACGCTTCTTTTGGAAAGATGTTTAGAGAATACTTAGAGATCTAAAAATTGACTTGCCATTCGATCTTATAATTCCTCTACTAGGTATATATCTAGAAGACCAAAAATCACATTATAACAAAGATATTTGTACCAGAATGTTTATTGCAGCCCAATTCATAATTGCTAAGTCATGGAAGAAGCCCAAGTGCCCATCGACCCATGAATGGATTAATAAATTGTGATACATGT
>CAUYON010062065.1:0-23847 GCA_963573935.1 Arctocebus calabarensis
ACATTACGATTTATAACAGTAGCAAAATTACAGTTATGAAGTAGCAATGAAAATAATTTTATGGTTGGGGGTCACCACAACATGAGGAACTGTATTAAAGGGTCATGGCATTAGGAGGCATTAGGAAGGTTGAGAACCACTATTTTGGACATATCTCTGAAAAACAGCATTTAGTTGGTTTTGGGTCACCCTTTGGCCTAACTTTGGCTCTATTTGAGCCAATTTAATGTAATTCTAAGATTTTGTGTTTTAATTCTACCATCTTACTCATACATCTTGATGTTCCAATGTTTGTATTTCCTTTGCTTTTGTTTTAAAATTTTCCTCTAGATATTTTGACAATTATTAAGTTTTCCCTCTTTTTATATGCCATGAAGACCACTAAATACTCCACCATGAAGACCACTAAATTCTCCTTTCTCTCCAACCCTATCTTTTGAGTATCAAATTTCTCAAAATTTAATATCATAATATCAGAATATAACACTATTTCATACATTTTTATATGTATATTTATTTACCAATGAATTTTTAGTTTGTGATGTTGAAATTAGCATTTCCAAGATGCCACTTGGAATTTTTTTTTACTACTGGGAGCATGTGCCTTAGAAATCTGGTTTATTTAATTTTTTTTTAGTTAGCAAATTTTACCGGTTTTGTTTTTCTTAAAATACATTGAAATATATTTTTGCAGGGTATAAAATCGTAGGTTGATTCCTAAATCTAAGCACTGTTCTTTTATTCAATTGTTTTCTTTTCCAATCTAATTGTTACTTCTGTGCATTCCATCTATCTTTTCTGCCCTTTGCTTGTTTGAAATATCTTTTCTCTTTGTTTTAAATTTCTGGTATTTTTTTCCTTGCTGAGTCTGTCTAGGATTTGTTTGTGGGAAGATGGCCTTTGAATCTATGGTTTAACATCTTTCATCACTGTAATAAAGAATCTGACCTCATTCTTTCTATGTTTGGCCATTGATTGTTTTTTGATTCTCACCCTCCTTTTTTCTTTTACTATCACAGCTGAGCAGATTGATAAGAAGGCGATAAGGTTGCCTCTTCCCTTAGTGATGGCAGGAAATTTCAATCTTTTGTGTGAGGACCTGTTCTCCAGTAGCGTACCTTAGCCACAAGGTACAGGTACAAGGTACAAGGTAAAGACGCAACCCACTTCCCCTGCGTGTGCCTCAGCCAGCTGCTTAGTTTCACTCAGGTAATCCTAGGAGTCTTTCTTTTTTTTTGGCTGGGGCTAGGTTTGAACCCACCACCTCTGGTATAAAGAGCTGGAGCTGGCACCCTACTCCTTGAGCCACAGGCACCGCTCCCATCCCAAGCATCTTTATGTGAGTAATAAGATTTCTCTTAAATTCTCTAAGTGCCTCCACTTTGGAGGTACATTTTTGGTATAAATACATCCTGCTTTTCCAAAAAATAGGGAGTATAAAACAACTATATTTGAAAAGGTTTAGCTGATTTCTTTTTATTTTTTGTTTTTTTAATGGAAATTTTGCATATTTATTTATTCTGTAAATTTCAGATTAATGTGAGGGTGCACAATTTGGTTACATTATTAAGTTTGTTAGGTAACATCTGAATTGTAGTTTAGTCCTTCACCTAGGAGGTGTGCCATGTTGTTCTCCCCTCTACTTGTTAGGTGGGAGCCTGCAGAGACCTTTCCTCCATATTGAATTTAATTGTGTTTTTCTTACTTGTTGGCTTGTAGTTGTTCATCTCCTAGTTTCAAATTAGTATTGAGGTTGTGGGGTGCTTGCTTTTCCATTCTGGAGACACTTCACTAAGAGTATTCTTCAACTCCCTCCAGGTAATATATAAAAGATGTAAAGTCTCTGTCTTTATATGGCTGAATAGTATTCATAGATTTTTAATCCCTTTGTGGATTAATGGTCAGTTGGGTTGTTGCTATTTCTTACAGGAAATGGAAAGTTCACTTTTTGCTCTTTGAGTATACACTATACTTATTTTTTAGTAGCTATTTTCTTTTTGAATGTGGTCTCTGCCCTTTCTTCCCTCCTTAACTTTAACAGTGTAATTCTTGGGACAGTTGACTTGTTCTCTCTCCAGTGTTTTCCATTTAGATAGATCTTTGGGATGTTAAGTGGTATTAACAACTAGGAAAAAATATTCAAATAGGGCTACAGAAAGATTCTATCATTTTATGTATCTTTTAGTTTACTTAGCAGTTATTAAACTATGTTGAAGATTCAAATCTTTACTGCACCCTGAATTTCAAACAGCCAACATAAGAACTCCTCTTGTCAGGCAGCACCTGTGGTTCAGTGGGTAGGGCGCCGGCCCCATATACAGAGGGTGGCAGGTTCAAACATGGCCCTGCCCAAACTGCAAACAAAAAATAGCTGGGCATTGTGGCAGGTGCCTGTAGCCCCAGTACTCGAGAGGCTGAGGCAAGAGAATCGCCTAAGCCCGGGAGTTGGAGGTTGCTGTGAACTGTGATGCCACAGATCTCTACCAAGGGTGATAAAGTGAGACTCTGTCTCAAAAAAAACAAACAAAAAGATCTCCTCTTGTATCAACACAAAAGAAACATTCTATATGATCAATAATGATGTATACCCATCAAATAATAATTTGGCCATAATTAAATCATCATTTAAAAATAGGTTATATTTATCAGACATATCAAAGTGAACTTCCAAATCTATCTTATGACAAGGAGATTTCTACCCTATCCTATCACCTTGCTTGGGCCAAATTCATCTTTGGAATTCCACTATACTCTTTGGTGGAACATTTCCCAAACTGTTCCCACCAACATTCATGTCTGCATTGATACTAAAAAAAAAATAGAGCTATGCAAGGAGACCCCTTCGTGTCTGATCTAGAAACAGACCTATAGGCTTCCACCTTTGCCATTTTGTCCTTTCCCTCCTTTATTCCCAGAGAAATGCTCTGTGCCTGTCATAGGCTTTGTTTTGTGCAATGGAACCTTACCTCCCTTGTTACAGACTTCTATCCTTCTTTCACCCTTTCTCACTTAATTATAAATCTTTCCATCTCTGCTAGATCATTTCTATCATTAAACAAGCATATTCTCTTACCTCCTTTATTGAGAACACAAAAGGAAACACCTCTTCCTTGACCTGGATATTCCTCCAGTCTTCATGTATATTCACAGCTCTTACAGTGATGCTTTGCAAAAGAACTGTCTTCATTTACCATGTCCATTTCACTCTTCAGTCCTCTTCAATTATGTTGGAGCCACTCTTTGCAAAATTACTAATTTAATCAGTGATATTAAACACAATATCTACTCTTCTTGCTTGTCATCAGTTGCATTCAACACAGTTCTCCATCCTATATGAGTGGGACTGCCCCTTGGCATTCTGGGTTTGGTATTTGCCTATCTTTCCAAGATCAGATCACCTGGGACCTTATCCTCTAACTCTGGAATTCTTCAGCTCAACCATTATTTAGTTTTAAGTAATATTAGCATGTTGATAACTTCCAAATTTAGTCTGGACCTCACTTATCTCTCTTGATCTCCATGTTTATATCCAACTATGTGCCTCAAGTCTCCACTTTGATACCTTACAAGCATTGCAAATTTATTAGACCTTGTGATAGGCAGAATAATGTTCCCTCCAAAGATGTTTCAGTTCTAATCCTTACCCCTAGGAGTACATTACCTTACATGGTAAAAGAGACTTGGAAAAAGTGTAATTGAATTAGGGATACTGAAGTGGGAAATTATGCTAGAGTGTCTCGGTGGGCTCCATGTAATCACGGGGTACTTATAAGAGGGAAGCACCAAGGTCCAAATCAGAGAATGTAGTGAGATGATGGAAGATTATCTTTTAGATATTTTCTCTTACTTCACTAATTCTCTTTCTGGCTACGGTTTACCTGTTTCAAAATAGATAATTATGTTTTTTGTTTATTTTGTTTCACATCTAAAATTTTCTCTTACTCTTTTTAGTAAGTTGTAGTTCTCAGCCAGCATTCTCAATATTTACTTTAACTACTGGAATATATTTTGCAGATAAATGTTTCTGTATCTAGAGTCTCTGGTAATTTGCTTCCATTGTCTGTTGTTTCTTCTAGTATCTAACGCATGTCCTTTTGTAGACAGGTTTTTGACTTTAGTTTTCAAGTTACTTTTAATTGCATATTCATACTATATTTGTGAAATTGTCTGGAGGATTAGTTTGAGAGGATGTATATGTCTTCTGACAGGTACTCAGGCAAAGAAACAGTCCAGAATCACCTTACTATAATTTCAGTGAGTGAATTCTGGAGAGGCAAAGATTCAGCCCCTGTGAAAGACTGTCTATCTTTTGTTTGCCTTTTTCTAGAATATGTGTCCTGCAGGTTTCAGTTCAAATAAAAAAGAGTTCAATAGGATTTTACCTTAACAGTTTTGGATTCCAGCATCTCTTCTCATGCCACTTTAGGCAATCAAAAGAACTGTTTAGTCATCCATTCTCTAAGCCATCCGGAGTCACCAAATGCCATACAGAAAAAAAGAGCTCAAGCAATGGACACACTTCCCTGAGCCTCTCCTTTACTAGAATCTGATTCATTTATTCTTTATTATTATGATATTTCTTTGAGACCTTCACACAGATTTTTTTTCTAATTATTATTATTACTTTTTAATTTTTAAATTTCCTCACTGGGAAAGTTGGGAAAGATTGCCTACACTACCATTATTAAAAGCAAAATCCATTCATATGTTTTAAAAATAACTTAATTTGAGTTTATATGTAAGTTCTACTATGTTCTGAAAAATACTTCAGAACTATTGAAGTGAAACAATTTGGGGAGAGTGATTGTACAAATTAGTTTTGAAGAAAATCCATCAGAAATGTAGTTTTGAATTGGCTCACTATAGGTATGCTGCAAATGCAGCCAGACACCTATCTCCAGTATAACTCATAGATAAAGGAGAAAACAAAAGTAAATAAATAATTTAATATAATGAACAATGAGGGAAAGTGGCATAAAAAATATGTCAGAGTCAAGGCATGGGAGTTGTGTCTGAGGACAGATTTCTCCTAGGCACAAACCAATGATGATCAAGAACAAATTAAAGCCTCAAGTTGGCCTGAATGTGTAACAATAGTGGTCTGGAATGTGGACAACTTGCAGGACAAAAAAAGGGAGGGGAAGGGTGAATAGGGAAGTGGGGTTCAGAGGTCTGTGAATTCTTCTGGACCAGTAGATTCAGGTCTGGTTTTGTCTGAGCTCAGAATATATTCAGAAACATAACAAAAAGAGTTACTCCTGAAGAGAGAGGAAAGCGAGCATCATCTAGGCAAGAATTTATTCTTCTTATTCTCAGACTAAAGAAATTATAGTTAAATTATGAAATGAGAAGGAAATCCACCTCTAAGGACAGTAAAAACACGTGGTGAAGAAAAAGAGACAGTACTTTGGTAAATAAGCAGATCACACAAAGTGATGCTCAGACCCTCTGGATAGAAGATCTAAAAGCAGGGTGACTAGTTTTACTTTCTATTTAGTTGTGCAGATGACATTTTGAATATTCTTTCAGGTTTTACTTATATTAGCTCCATTAAGAAGGCTATATCTGCGTATGGGACACTGGCTTTCTTAACTCTAGGCCAGCAGACTGGGAGGGTAGGAATGCCATATCTCCTCACTCCTTAATCAGATAAACAAGCAAATCCCCAAACTGCAGGAATCTACTTCAGAGATGAGCTTCCAACTCCCACTGAATTTCTCTGTACTCTTTTAAAATTCTGTATACATTTTTTATTTTTGTAATTATATATTTATTTTTATACATGATGAATTCTGAATGATAAATGTTTTCTGTTAGAAAATCAGAAATTGAAAATCTGCTAACTTAAGTTAAAAAACATTAATGAGGAAATGGCAGAAAAAAAACATCCTTCCCAAAGAGAATAAATACATCAAAAGTAGATTTATTTCAGTCTCACAAGAAATGTTATCTATTTCTTTTAAAAGCTCTACTGAAAGATTTAGAACAATATATTTGAAACACAAGTCAGAAGCATGTGACTGCCTATCAAATGATGGCGATGTTGACTGAATATTAATGAGCAGTTTTAGTAGAAAGGATAAAACTCATATGGCCATGACAGAAATATTTACTCTCCCCTTATAGCTATGCTAGGAGAAAATAAACTTGCACTGTCATTTGAAAATGAAAGGTGAAATTAAGTACCTTCGCATTTGTTAGCTGTAAGTTCCTCTTGCTTATTTGCTTTCAGGCATTAACACTTTCCGGCCTGTCTCTAAGCCCCCTTGATTTAAGACTTTAATCACCAAATTTCCCAGATCCTTTTTTTCCTTTCACTCACTGTCTGAGCTTATAGCACAGGCAAAATTCTCTTAATTTAGAGACCCTTGATAGTAAATTTCCTAGACCTCAATGACAAATTTCCTTTTGTCTTGAAAATATTCGGTCTCAGTGTTGCCATGTTTAGTGAGCTTCTGAACCATGTCCATTATTTGGAGACACTGATATTTGATGGAGACAGAGGGGGAGAATTCATATTTGTATTCATATGAAATCTTTCTAATTCACTTCCCCCAAAGCTGATCTTCCCCTTTCAAATTCCCTACCACTTGGAATTCACTCTTGCTATCTAGGATTCATAGATAATATAATGAAATGATAGGCAGCATTTCTTGAAAATTTACCATATGAGTGCAGGGCTCTGAGTAAAATCTTGAGTATTACTTTTTATTAAATTTCACCATAATCTCATGAAATGGTTATAACAACCTCCATTTTTACATGTAAATACACTGATCTCTGAGTTTTAAAATATTCAGAGGAAAGCATAAGAATTGTTTTTCCTTAAAAATATTAGAGAGAGAAATTTTTTATTGAAAAAAGCACAAAAAGAGAAAACAAGAAAAAGCTTCATTAAATAATCTTCAATCAAGGAACACATTAGCACTGCTGATGGGACTGCAAACTAATACAGCCTCTATGGAAAGAAGTATTTGAGAATAATCAAAGAGCTAAAAGTAAACCTGCCATTTGATCCCACATTCCCATTGCTAGGTATCTACCCAGACAAAAAAATTGATTTCATGCAAGGGCATTTGCATCAGAATGTTTATTGCAGCTCAATTCACAATTGCCAAGAATCAATCCAAAGTGTCCATCAACCATGAACGAATTAATAAACTGTGGTATATGTATACCATGGAATACTATTCAGCCATAAAAAGATAGTGACTTTACATCTTTTTTATTAACTTGGACAAAGTTGAAGAACATTCTTTTTAGTAAAGTATCACAATAATGGAAAAGCAAGATTTCAGTGAACTCAATGCAAATGTGAAATCAATAGATAAACAACTACAGAGTAGATGAGAAAAACAAAATTAGCCTACATAACGAGATTAGCCCACATGATGAGAAAAACAAAATTAAACTCAAGTGGGGTGAGGAGGAGAGAAAATGGGGAGGAGAAGAGAGAGGGGGTTTGGTGAGCTCTCCCCTGTTGTGTGTACAACACAGTACCTGGGGGGAGGGCACAGCTATCACTTGAACTTTACATTAGAAATAAAAACAATGTAACCTAATCATTTGCACCCTTACATTAATCTGAAATAATTTAAAAAAACTTCGATCAATTGAATAATACTAGAATGAATTAAGTCATAACACATTAAGTAAAAGATAAATTACTGACAAGAATAGATTTAAACATCTAAAATATGTACATTCTGGAAACCAATAATAGCTCTTCCAATATAATGATGAACAAAGGACTTCATCAGTCAATTTATAAAGATAGAAGCCTTAATAGCCACCAGGAATATGAAAATATGATCAATTTTACTAGTAGTTAGGAAAGGGCAATAAATAAGAAAATAAATGCCATTTTATACATTTCAGACTGGTGAAATTAATTAAATTTGATAAACCAATGTGTTGATAAGTGTGCTTGGGAGGACAACTGGTAATTATTAAATTTGAAGATGTATATTCTAATTATATATCTTAAATATATTCAGTGATGGAGCAAATCCACTTCTATATTTTCACAATTGAAAAATGCTTTCATATCTAAAGAAGATGTACAGGATATTTGCTGGAACATTATTTAATATTTGAAAAAAACTAGAAGTGATTGGGAAGTCCATCAAGTACAGACAAGACAAAATGATTTTTCACACAAAGTAATTATTGAAAATAGTTAAATATGAATTAAGTAAATCTACACATACCATTTACATGTGAACAGTGGAAAAACATAACATCAAGAGAAATTTTGCAATTAAATAATAAATGTATTATTTATATATTTTCAACCAGAGAGTTGTACTTTATAGAGGAAAAAAAAGAAAAAAGGTAGAAACAGTATAAAATAGACCAGAAGTTTTTAATTTATTGTTCTTATTAAGCACCAAACTGGAGCTCATACTTTGTGAGCAGTCACTCCAGGGGGAGACTTGGAGCTCAGGGGAGAAGTCTGATGATGTTGTAAATTTGTAATCGATGATTGTAACACTGATATTTATATAACATTTACTATGTGCCAGACACTTTCTAAGCACTTTGCATATTTTCTTATTTATTCCTTTCACAGATACTATCAAGTTCATTTCCTAGATAAGGAATCAAAACCACAGGCAGATTAACTAATTGCTCAAGGTCACCTAGCCAGCAGGTTTTAGGTCTACATTTTCTTTCTTTATAAACAGATATAACTTTTTCTTTACATATATATTATACACAAATATAATTTTTTAGAGACAGAGTATCTTTTTACGTTGCCCAGGCTGATATAGAACTCCTGAGCTTGCATGATCCTCCTCCTGCCTCAGCCTCCTGAGTAGCTGGAATACAGGATTTTAACTCAAGCAGTCTGCCTACAGTCACTAAGATGTCCTGCTTAATGCTAATACATTTACTACTTACCATGATTTCAACTCTATAATAACAGAAACATTGCATGGATTAGAAAATTCCATGCACAATCCAAAATCATGTTAGCTTTTATACTCCTATAAGATTTATTGAAATTCTTCCTTCCCAGCAGGAAGATATGGAAAACAACAGAATAAATTTGGTCATCAGTCAAAGAGACAGAGAGGAGACAGGGAATAAAAAGAGGAAGAAACTGGATAATTAAAAGCAGCTCAGTTGATTTCAATGGAAGCCTGGATTTGCTGAAGCTTTGGTTGATCATCAAATGTTCAATATTATTAGCCACTTAGGTAAGGAATATAAAGTAAGATAAAAAGGTTTTATTTGCTAATCTGCTTTTGCAAGCTTTTTTTTTTTTTTCTTCTTAAGAGAGACATTTTAATAGCTTAGGTTTTGCTGAGAAACAACTAAAACTTTCAATGAAATACAATCACAGAGAAGAAAAATACGTACATGGTAGTACATAATTTGTGCTATTGAAATTTAAATTCCTTGGATTTTGCCTCAGCAATTCTTTTCCTTTCCCCTTTTTAATCATTTTTTCCTTTGTCGGAGTGGTTTTGCAGACTGTGGTTGGTTTTCACTGATTTAATATTTTCCATAGTTTTCCAGGAGTCAAATTAAGTTTTTCTCTAGTCTATGAAATAACCAGTTATTTCTTACACTTTACACTCTGTCCCCCTACAAAAAAACTTTGGGAAAGATTTTGTGATTATTTTGCATGTATATCTCAACTCTCCTTCTGAGGAAGATTCCTGTCAGACTTCTCAACTAGAGGAGGTTTTGCCTGGAGTTTTATCCTGGCTAGCCTCCATAAAGAGTAATTGATTTGGGGCTTATAGTATTTTGATTTGCCTTTAAATAAGAAAGAAGACTACTTTTATATTCAGATACATAATTTTTCAGGCTATTTTTTAAAAGCTATACTTTAAAAGAAATTCTCCTCATATCTACATACTCTAATTCAATTATGTCCAGAACAGTATCTATAATATTTAAAACAAATGTTTTTCTGCAGTGATTTGTTGAGTCTTTTACTTCCATCTGCACAGGGGTATCATGACTTTATTTTTAACTGCTACTTTTGCAGCAGATAAATATTTTACTCAATAAATCATCTCTCTAAGGAATTAGCCAACATATATAAACATTCTTTAGGCAGGATTAAAAACACTTCTTGCACCTGTGATTCAAGTTTTATTGCTTACTTACTTAGTCTGATGGGAATAAGCCTTTTCTTTTGCGCTTCAAAGAGAGAAACAGATTTTTAGTTTCCTTGGAAATAAAGGAGTTTGTCTTCATATTTATATAGAAAAAGTTTAAGAGGGGCAAAACATTCTCTAAAGGCTGTCATGGAAATTATAAAGATGTTGGTGCCTAAGAAGGGAAAGCTGAATGTTTACCGGAAAAGTTGTCTATTTGGGCATAAGTTTGAGAAACAAAATTATGAATTGGTTGCAGATAGAATCTGGCAAGCAAGAAAAGTGAAGCTAACTTATATTGACATTGCAGATTGTTCAAAGAACTACAACAAGACCATTAGTATTCTTTCATGGCCACCAGGGAGGTTATGTCAGGGTGAAATTTTACTTAGGCTAATAATATTGATTTTTTTTAGTGTGTTTTAAGTATAAGAAAAAAGGAAGATTACTTTTGTCCATGGTTATATTCATGGATCATACAAAGTAGAACATGAGGTTGATTTATCTTCCCTTTGTTTGATTTTTCATGCTATCATCATTCAAAAAATGTCTTTCAATTTCACCTGGTTTTAATGTCTTTAACTCATTTTCATATTTCCCATCGGGCTATTTTCCAATTTCTTATTAAACATACATAAATTAATTTGATCAGCACATCCCTAAATATTTATTTAGTCCTCAGTATGTTTCTGCACTACATTAGGGATTGAGGATACAAAAACGAACAAACAAACAACAAAAACCATGATTTTATTCTTAAGGAATTCACAGTCTACTCAGAAAGAAAAGATAACTAATGTCCAAAGTGACATATGGTAAAGTTGTTTGAATATTTCAAAGAACGCTTACCTCCAGCCTGGTGAGTTGGTACTCTCGCTGAAGGTGGGGGCACATGGAGCTGCCCCTAGAAGGTGAGATGCAGAGACAGTCACTGCTCCCTTCTCTGGGTCCAGGTGGCCTGGCCTCTAGAGTCTCCTAGCCCCCGGCGTCAGACATCCATGCCTGTAGGCGATGTGGCCAAAAGACTCTGCAGTTCTGATTCAGGAAGAGCCTCTCAAATCCACTGATCAACATCCATTATCCCATGAAAGGTCCTACCACGTTCCGTGAGTTTACCTGGGAAAGCAGGTTCACAGGTCACCCTTACACTCAGACTCTAAACCTACCTTGAGATTCTATTATTTCCAGTGTCCACTTGAGGTTCAATTTGGGAAGGGGATAATAGCAAAGTATAGGAGAATCCTCTGTAGTACATGGAAACCTGTATTTAATTCAAAGATTCATTTATTTTTCTTCTCCTCTTTGTTCCCAGCACAGAAAACATATATTTACCATATCAATACTTTACATTTATGTCCTGTGCTTGTATTAAAAACTAGAAATAGCTATATTTTTAAAATTAAAATCCCACTTCGTCACTTTTCTAAAACAACAAATAAACCTATTTAAATAAATAGAAGGATGGGAGAATTCTACGTAGATGTATGGAAAATATTGGCTGTTATTTCAAAAAGATGACCTCACTATTCATCTTTGAGACAAAGCGGATTAGGAAAGGAGATTGAGCTGTCTCTGGTGGCTGATACAGCTTTCCGCCTTAGTATACTGGGTAGGATATGTGAAAGAAAAGTACAAACAAGGTACTCTGAAAGCCTGTAGGTGTGGAAGATATGGGAAGAAGAGAGCATAGTTCCTCAGGAATGAATTTGCAGAAACTGAACTTTGCATTATTGCTCCACTCTGTATCTGAGGAAACTTAGGCTGCAGAACTGACTCTGTTAAGCAAATCGTGGTTGATGTTTTTCATCTGATATAAATATTACTTCATTGGGATAACAGTAAAAGAAGTTCAAGTTTTCTAGTCAGAAACAAATATTTTTCTCAAGTCCTAACTATATGCTGTCCTGGATGGAGACTTTAGGGGCTATTTGTGATGAAATAGTCTGTGCCAGCCTGTTTTTTTTTTCCCCCAAACCCCACTGGCTGTTTTAGGAAAAAGAATCTTATTGAAATGCCACATGTTGTTTATCCAAACAAAGATCATAACACTGCCAAGCAGAAATGAAAACTCTATTGTTTCCAGAGGGCTACAGTGAAAGCTTTCCATGAGAAACGTTAGCCTCTAATTACAGGTAATTTTATTATAATGTTGTTTAGATCATTGTGGTGTCAGATGGTTTCAATGTTTGCTAAAATGTGTTTGAATGCACTGGCATAGCTGATGTACCTGTGATGTATCTCCTTTTTAAAATGAATGTTTGCTTTTCAGAGCTTATCTACAATAGTCACCCATTTATTTCACAAAGCCATCAAAATAAAGGCACTTCAAAGGGAAGGCAGCTGTAATAGAAGGGACCTAGATTTCATTATTAGCATAATTCACAATTATTTCTCAGTTCCAAAAATAAGGACATTTTACAGTTACTCCCGCATGTCTGTTTCCATATTGTGATGCACCTGTGATAATACTTGTTCTCTGACTGCATCTTGGTTCCCTCATCAGGCTGGGAGTTTTAGAGAGGCAGGAATTGAAGATATTCCCTTCTATACTCTCTGACCCCCAGTACTTCATACAGCGCTGACCACATTTTTGGAGCTGAAGGAAGATGTTTGGGGATAAAATTAAAATGTATTCATAAAGTAAAGTGAGGGAAGCATGCATTTGTAAGGGTGTGCAGCACACCCCTGGATGAAGGGCTCAACTACAACTTGAATTTAACCTTAGAAATGAAACAATGTAACCTAATCATTTGTACCCTCATATTAACCTGAAATTTAAAAAGTACCAAAAAAAGAAAAAAACCCAAAAAACAAAACAAACAAATAAATAAATAAATAGCTCTAGTGGGGAGGGGGAATAAAAATAAATTTAAAAAAAAACCCATGCAGAGTTCTAATTTCCTAAAGTATTTGTATAGTCATTTAAATCTTAAATTTTACTGTATAGAAATTAACTCAATTGTGTTAATAGGTTTGAGTTATTTCAGCAAGGATAAAAAACTATGTGTATTTCTTATAAGAAAATGATGTATATTTTGTGTGAATATATTTTTGTACAGTAGAAAATTTGGGGTGAGAATCACAGTGCATTGATCATAGAAAATTAAATATATTGAGACCCTGTATCTGGGTTCATTAGATAACTTTGAAAATCATCTTTTTCATTTTTTCTTTTTATTTTGAGTTAATACAAGGGTACATATGATTAGGTTACATAATCACAAGGCTTTCTGCTGAAAAGTTTATTATAATGATAATTTTATTTATTTTATTTCATAATATTAAAAGAGTATAACTGTTTTTGTTACATGACTTGAGTGAGAGATCTACATTTAGCCATTACTTGAATAGTGTTTGTAGTAACTATTAGGTGGGTTTTTGCCTTCCCCCCCTTACCTCCCTCCTTGACTTCCAATGACTTTTACTTCCTTCTGTGCACTTCTGTGCCCCTTGGTTAGTTTCCAATTCATTAGAGAGTACATGTAATGTTTGTATAATTTCCCATTCTTGAGATACTTTGCTTAGGATAATAATCTCCAATTCCTTCCAAATTGTTACAAAAGTCACTAATTCATCCTTTCCTATGACTGAGTAGTACCCCATGGTATACATATACAAGATTTTATTAATTCTTTCATGAATTTATGGGTACCTGAATTGATTACAGGTGCCCATTTCACAATCTTTGCAATTGTGAACTGTGCTGCAATAAACATTTGAATGCAGGTATCTTTTGATTAAATCATATCTTTTCCTTTCGGTAGATACTCAATGGTGGGATGAAATAAGTGGTATAGGTCTACTTTTAGTTATTTGAGAAATCGTCATTCCATTTTCTGTAGAGATTACACTAATTTGTAGTCACACCAACAATCTATAGCATTCTGCATCCATGCCAGCATTTGTTGTTGTTGGATATTTAATAAAAGCCATTTTAACAGGAGTAATGTGATATCTCATTATGGGTTTAATTTGCATTTCCTTGATGATTAGTGATGTTGAGCTTTTTTGGGGTCTGTTTTCTTTTGAAAAATAAGTCAGCAAACAAACAAACAAACAAAAACGACTCCATTAAAAAGTGTACAAAAGACATGGACACAAGCTGTTATAATGATAAATTTAAAATAATACTTTCTGGTTAGTGGAGCAAAATGGTCACTGAATATCAGCTTCTTTGCAACCAGGCATGATGAAATTGGGGAGAAATGGCTCCAGGCACCTCTGGCTTATGGGTTCTGCCCAAAAACATACCTTTGGGGATGCAGGGAGGCAGCGGGAAACTTCTGGACCCCAGGAGGAGGACAAAAGCAGTGGAGAAGTGGCAAGTGGTTGTGTTCCGTCTGAGGCTGAGAAAGTGGAAAATAACCAAAGGGCAATTCAAAAATAGAATCCAATAAGAGATGAATGATATGAAGAATATAGAAAGGATATAGCAGAGTTAAAGGACTTGAAGCAGTCAATTGGGGAACTTAAAGATGCAGTAGAAAGTATCAATAACAGATTAAATGGTGCAGAAGAAAGAATCTCAGAGGTAGAGGACAAAGCTCTTGAGATAACACAGATAGTTAGAAAAAAAGATAGGCAAAAAAAAAAAGAGAGAAAGAGAGCAGAACATTCACTGACAGAATTATGGGTCTACAGGAAGCATTACAACATATGAGTTATATGTATCCCAGAAGGGGAAGAAGATTTCCCAGAGGAATGGAAGCCCTACTAGAGGATGCTTTAAATGAAAATTTCCCAAGTATCACCAAAGATTCTGACACACTCCTTTTAGAGAGATATCAGACCCCAGGTAACCTCAATTCAAATAGAGCTTCTCAAAGACACACTGTGATGAACCTGTCCAAAATCAAGGCAAAAGAAAAAATTCTGCAAGTTGTAAAGAGTAACTGCCAATTTATCTACTTAGGCAAATCCATCAGGGAACACAGACTTCTCAAATTAAACTTTTCAAGCCAGAAGAGGATGTTCATCTACCTTTAATCTACTTAAACAAAACAATTGCTATCCCAGAATTCTATATCCTGCTAAGCTAAGCTTTAAATTTGATGGAGAAATCAAATCTTTTCCTCGTAGGCAAACACTGAGGAAGTGTGTCACAAGACCAGCTCTACAGGAAATACTTCAATCTGTTCTTCACACTGACCATCAGAATGGACCACCAGCAAAGTAAGCACCCAAAAACTAAAGGACAAAACCTAGCTTCCACAATGATGCAAAAGATAAAACTTAGCAAAGGACTTCCACAAAATAAGATGACTAGAACTACAGCATACTTATCAATTTTCTCAGTAAATGTTAATGGCTTGAATTCCCCTCTGAAAAGGCATAGGGGATGATTGGATAGACAAAAAAAAAAAAAGAAAGAAGGAAAGAAACACAAGTCATCCATTTGCTGTTTGCAGGAAACATACCTAACCTCAAAGGACAAATTAAAACTCAGAGTTAAGGGTTGGAAGACATTTTTTTCAGGCAAACGGACTTCAGAAGGAAAAATGGAGTTATATGTTTAGATATAAGTGGATTTAAAGCAATTGAAGTAAAAAAAGACAAAGACAGACAAGGGAAAAATACATCTTGGTCAAGGGAAAAATACAACAAGGAGACAGTTCAATTCTAAAAATTTATGAACCCAACTTAGACACTCCCAGGTTCCTGAAACAGACCTTAACTAGTCTGAGGAATTTGATATCCCACAACACGATAATTTCAGGGGACTTTAACACTTTTCTTACAGAGCTGGAAAGATCCTCTAAACAGAAAGTAAACAAAGATACAAGGGACCTAATTGTGACCCTAGAACAACAGTGCTTGATAGACCTATATAGAACACTCAGTCTCAAAGTTAAGAATATATATTCTTCTCATCAGTCCATGGCACATTCTCCAAAATTGATCACATCATAGACACAAAACAAACCTGAATAGAATGAAAAGATTTGAAATTTTACCTTGTTTATTCTCAGTCTACAAGGCATTAAAGGTGGAACTCAACTCCATCAAAAATGTTCAAACCCACAAAAGCATGAAAATTAAACAAACTTATGCTGAATTGCAGGAAGAAATAGAAGAGGAAATCATTAACTTCCTTAAGCATAACAACATTGAAGACACAAGCTACCAAAATCTGTGGGATACAGCAAAAGCAGTCCTGTGTGGAAAATGTATTGCTTTAGATGCCTACATCTGAAAAATAGAAAGAGAACACATCAACAAACTCACAAGTCATCTTATGGAATTGGAAAAAGAAGAATAATCTAAACCTAAACCCAGAAGAAGAAAAGAAATATCTAAAATTAAATTAAAGATTAATGAAATTGAAAACAAAAGAATCACCCAGAAAATTAATGAAATAAGGAGTTGATTTTTAAGAAAAATAAATGAAATAGATATAATAGAATAAATGAAACCTTTGGCCAAACTAACCAGAAATAGAAAAGTAAAATTTCTAGTGACCTCAAAAAGAAATGATAAAGGAGAATTAACAACAGATGTCACAGAGATATAAAAGATTGTCTTTGAAGACTATGAGAAACTCTATGCCCAGAAATTTAACAATGAAGGAAATGGGTCAATATGTGGAATAACACCCTCTCCCTAGACTTAGCCAGGAAGAAATAAATCTCCTGAATAGACCAATTTCAAGCACTGAGATCAAAAAAAACGATAAAAAATCTTCCAACAAAAAAAATGCCCTGGTCCAGGGCTTAACACCAGACTTCTACTAAACCTTCAAAGAAGAGCTTATTCCCATACTGCAGAAATGGTTCAAAAAAATTGAGGAAGAAGTAAACTTCCCCAACACATTCTACAAAGCAAATATTATCCTGATACCAAAACCAAGAAAAGACCAACTAAAAAGGAGAAATTCAGACCAATTTCACTAACAAATATAGATGCAAAAATTCTCAGCAAGATCCTAGCCAATAGATTATAGCTTCTCATCAAAAAAGTCGTACATCATGATCAAGTAGGTTTCTTCCCAGGAAAGCAAGGCTGATTTATCATACACAAGTCCATAAACGTAATTCAACATATCAACACAAGCAAAAACAAAGACCATATGATCCTCTCAATTGATGCAGAAAAAGCATTCAATAAAATCCAGCATCCTTTTCTAATTAGAACACTGAAGATTATAGGCACATCTCGCACATTTCTTACACTGATCAAGCTATCTATGACAAACCCACAGCTAATATTTTACTGCAGTAAAACTGAAAGCTTTTCCACTTAGAACCAGACAAGCTTTTCGTCTATTGCCAGGAAGTTCTAGCCAATACAATCAGACAAGAGAAGGAAATACAGGGCATCCAAATGGGAGCAGAGGAGGTCAAAATCTCCCTCTTTACTGATGATATGATCTTATACTTAGAGAACCCCAAATACTCATCAAAAAGACTCCCATAAGTGATCCAAAAATCGAGTAATGTCTCAGGATATAAAATCAATGTCTACAAATTAGTAGCTTTTGTATACGCCAATAACAGCCAAGATGACAAGTTAATTAAGGACACAATCCCCTTCACAATAGCTTCAAAGAAAATGAAATATCTAGGAATATGCCTAACAAAAGATATGAAGGACTGCTATAAAGAAAATTATGAAACCATAAGAAATAGCAGAAGATATTAACAAATGGAAGAACATACCATTCTCATGGCTGGGAAAAATCAACATTGTTAAAATGTCTATACTTCCCAAAGAAATCTACTGATTCAATGCCATCTCTATTAAAATATCAACATTGTACTTTCAAGACTTGGCAAAAATAATTCTTCATTTTGTGTGGAACCAGAAAAAAACTCTTATAGCTAAGACAGTTCTTAATAGTAAAAACAAAGCCAGGGTAATACAGACTTTAGGCTGTACTCCAAGGCTCTAGTGGTCAAATCAGCATGGTATTATCCCAAAAATAGAGACATAGACATCTGAAATTGAATATAAAATGAGGAAATGAAATTGAATCTTATAGCCACCTAAATTTTGATAAACTAAACAAGAACATACATTGGGGGAAAGAATCCCTAGTCAATAAATGGTACTGGGAGAACTGGATATGTACATGTAAAAGATTGAAACTGGCCCCTCAACTTTCTACACTCACAAAAATTGATTCAAGATGGATAAAAGGCCTAAATTTCAGGCATGAAATGATAAAAATCTTCAAAGAAAGCATAGAAAAAACATGTGAACATATTGGCTTGGGGAAAGATTTTATGAAGACTTCTGTGGCCATTGCAACATCAACAAAAATACACAAAGGGGACTTAATGAAACTGAAAAGCTTCTGTACTACTAAAGAGACAACAACTAAAGCAAATAGACTACCTACACAGAAGGAAAGGATATTTACATATTTTGAATCAGACAAAAGCTTGATAACTAGGCTCTACAGAGAACTCAAATTAATCAACAGGAAAAAAGCCAAAAATCCCTTCTATCAATTGGCAAGAGAGATGAATAGAACCTTCTCTAAAGAAGATAGACAAATGGCTAACATAAAAAAATGCTCATTGTCCCTAATTATTAGAGAAATGCAAATCAAAATCACCCTGAGGTATCATCTAACTCCAGTAAGAATGGCCCACATCACAAAATTTCAAAGCTGCAGATGCTGGTGTGGATGTGGAGAGAAGGGAACATTTTTACACTGCTGGTGGGACTGCAAACTAATACAACCTTTTTGGAAGGAAGTATGGAGAACTCTCAAAGAACTCAAACTTGACCTCCCATTTAATCCAGCAATCCCTTTTTGGGGTATCTTCCCAGAAGGAAAAAAATCCTTTTACCATAAGAACACTTGCACTAGATTGTTTATCACAGCTCAATTTACAGTTGCCAAAATGTGGAAATAGCCTAAATGCCCATCAACCCATAAATAGATTAACAAGCTGTGGTATATGTATACCATGGAATACTATTCAGCCATTAAAAAGGTGGAGACTTTACATTCTTTGTATTAACCTGGATGGAACTGGAACACATTCTTCTTAGTAAAGTATCACAAGAATGAAGAAGCAAGAATCCTATGTACTCAATTATCAGATGAGGAAAGTTAATTAGCTAGTTCACAGTGGGAGGTGGGAGAAGGGGAGAGCAGAAAGAGGAACGGAAGGAGGGAGGTGGGGGAAGGGAAGAGTAAAGAGGGGGAAGGGAAGAGTAAAGAGGAGTAAGGAAAAAGTGAAGAGAGGGAAGGAGTGACGGGGTGGGGGAAGGGAAGAGTACATTGAGGGAAGGAGAGGGGTCATGGTATGTGATATTACTTTTGGGGGTCGGATACACTTATAAGAGGGAATTTACATAACAAATGCAATCATTATACCCTGGTTCTTTGTACCCTCAATGAATCCCCAACAATAATAAAAAAACAAAAACACAACTAGGAGGTATTTCTTCTGGTGGATGTAATAAAGATACTTTGAGTATAATTTAACTGTCAATCTCTTCGTTGTTGCTATTGAATTTTTTTGAATTTCCCTCTTCTTCTATCCCTTTTATGAGTAACTACTGTAAGATGAACCTGTAAGAAAAATGTCTTCCTAATTTCTCACAGGTATCCTTAGAGAATATGAAAAAAGAACGTAGGAAGTCCAAGAAAAAAGCACAGGAGGCCAGTGTTCTTGATTTTTTCACTGATTTCAACCAGTATTTATTGTGTATTTACTATGTGCCAAAAAATTATATAGGCAATGAGATAGTTTAAAAGGTCAACAGAACCACTGCCTTCCAGAAGTTTAAACTATAATGAGGGAGATAAGTAAGTCAATGCTTCTAGTTTAGTTCTGAAGATAGAGGAAAAAATAAAAGGTTTCAATGGTCATATTTAATCTTAAGTTGGTCAAAGTTGGAAACCAAATTTTCATCTCATGTTACATATTTGTTTGCCTATATTCTCCTCTTAGTACTATGTTGTCAAAAGGGAAAGTCAAACTATTTTCAATATCTCTAGTCCAGCAGTCAAAAGTTTGGGGAGTTTGGACATTGGCTGTTTTCTTGACAAATATTGTAACTATCAGTGAGGCTTCTACATCTGCTGAGTCTGGAAAGAAATAATGGACACCTTTTTTCTTTCTAATGAGTGTGTATAATAAAAGAGCAGTGGTTGAACAGAGAAACATCATTTTTATGCACTATGGGCTTCCATGTTCCTACCTGTGGCCCATATAATACTCCCAACTAGCATTATATAGAGAAAAAACTTCTAAACAATCTGTAATGTTTAAAGACAACTTCTCTTTTATTCAAAGAGAAAGGATTTTTATAATGTATTTTGTGTACTTTTCTTTTTCTGCTCCTTTTTCTTTTACTTTATTATTTATTTTTTCATGAAAAGCATATTTTGGGAACCATGCTAGGGTCAGAAAAATCCTTATTATTTATTTTTTTTAGAATATCAATATCATGTTCTATTGCCATAACTGATATTTTTCTTTTTATATTTCTTTAAGTTTTGTCTTCTTGCTTTATATTATTTGGTAACTTTATATTTCTGTGCATTTAAATATTAGAGACACTCAAAGAGTCTTTATCTAATGTGTGTCTAATGTTATTAATACATGCCCTTGCTTCTTTTTAGTATCAAATATGAGGACTTTAAAATAATTCTCTTTACTCCCACACTGATGATATTTATATTTTAGGCAAAAATCTTATTTTTTAAAGCACACGACTTTTATTCCTTCAAGTTTCTTAATCTTATACAAATCACTTTTCTCATCAGACTAACAATATGACACTGTTTTCTGGGAAGCTTTGCATTAAAATTGCCGTAAAAAGATCATCTCTGAAGCTCAATCATTAGATAATTTACTGTATTGTTTAACTTAGCTTTGCTTCCATTTGGTGTACTTTGAAAAACAGTGAGAAGGTGGTGGCCACTTTCAATTGTTAATATAAAGAATATAAATGTGGTGAAAGCCAGGCATGGTGGCTCAGGCCTGTAATCCCAGAACTCTGGGAAGGTGAGGAGGGCAGACCACCTGAGCTCATGAGTTTGAGACCAGCACGAGCTAGAAAGACAAGCCTGAGTTAAAACAAGACCCTGTCTTTAAAAATGGCCAGGTGCAGGGGCAGGGGCCTAATGTCTCACCTTCTTGGGAGGCTAAGGCAAGAAAATTGCTCTAGTCCAAGAGTTTGAGGTTGCTGTGAAGTATGACACCACAACACTCTACTGAGGGTTAGATAGTGAGACTCTATCGCAAACAAACAAACAAACAATAAACGTAGCAGGAGGAGGAAGGGCAGTTGGCGAGATCTTACCTAATGTGCACAATATGAGGGTGTTCAACAAGACCCATGGGTGAAGGTCTCAACTACAACTTGACCATTACCTTAGAATTGAGAAAAATATAACCTAAACATTTGCACCCTCATATTAATCTGAAATAAATAAATAAATAAGTAAATAAATGAATAAATTCTGTAAGGTCTATTTGTGTCTTCACAAATAGTTTCAACAAACAAATGAAATAAATAGCCTTGAAGATGAAGTAGTCCTCTACATATTAAAGTTTGAAACATGTTACTAGGTGCGCATAACCAATAGTATCACCACACTTACCTGAAATTTCCACGTCTTTTTATTCAGTCATTTGTTAATTCATTCAATGGGGCTGCAAATGGTGGCTCACACCTATAATCCTAGCACTCTGGGAAAGAAATGGGTGGATAACTTGAGCTCAGGAGATCCATATGAGCCTGAGCAAGAGGGAGACCCCCGCCTCTAAAAATGGCCACGGGTTGTGGTGGGCACCTGTAGTTCCAGCTACTTAAGAGACTGAGGCAATAGAATCTCTTGAGCCCAAGAATTTTAGTTTGCTGTGAGTTGTGATGCCACGGCACTCCACTGAGGGCAACAAAGTGAGACTCTCTTTCAAAAAAACGTTATTCAGTGATATTTTACTGAATTCTGGGCCTACTCTCTGCTTGCCCTGGTAAACACTGGAATAAAAAAAATGGGATCACAGATTATTAAAAGATAGAGAGAGAAGTAAATTAGTAATAATGTTTCAAATATGTGAGCACTTTGATATAGGAGAAAGGTATAGTCTTGTGTGAGGTTGAAGAGGAAGTTGAAGTGATTTCCATAGGAAAATATCAGGGTAACTTTATCCATATATTTCCTTGACTTAATTGACATGCATGTCGTCCCTCACTAGACCTCACCTTCACCCACTCCAACCTTTATCAAAAGAGTGCTCAGTATGTTAAAAATTATTACCCCAATATTCCTCATATCACAAGTTCTAAATTACCCTTTACCTACAAAAACCTACAGTCATGACTACCCCAAAGGTGGAAATCAAGAATCTTATATTAAAAGAAGTTTTTAGAATTGAAAGATATTAATGGAACCTTTTAAAACTTCAGTTATATGTATTTCTCAACTCATAATCCCTGGGAAACTTCTGTTCAGAACTGGCAGATTAGGTGGCAGGTGAGAATGTGAGATGATCATTTGCTTCAAAAATTCAATAATCCTCATCTAAAGGATTCAAATTCAGTTAGCACGTAATACAATTAAAACATATTCTGTGCTGTTTTTTAAGTTGAACATATTACATACGAGATAAATTTGAGCTCCTAAAAGCCAGAGGCTATGAATAATACAGTGTTTTTTCTTACCCCTCATAGATTTGGTCCTAATCACTTGTGTATAGTAGGCTTGCAAAAATACCTATTGTTTTCAGATTTGGAAACAGAGAAATCAATGCAGGAAGTATGACATAAAAGTGGATTGATTTAAGGATGTGGTCTGAGAATACAAAGAAAAACTAGCAGCCAAATTTGTCCCTTGAAAACATGGAGGCAGCATTTTGACTATTTCAAGTATTAACAAGACATCTTTATACTCCATCCACTAGAGGGCAATCAATACATTAGGCACAGACACTTCCCCCACCCTGACCTGGAACCTAGTAACTTTATGAGGATCAGGTAGACAAAAAAGAGGGAGAGAGGCATAGAATTCTTCTTACCTAAAAGAAGATTCCTTCATGGATAGTTGGCCAGGAAGAGGCAACTAAAAGTGAACTAGACCCTCCTTTCCTTTGGCATTACAACTAAGTCTCTTCCAAACACTTAAAATGGCTCACAAGCAAATAAACACACCTTTGAAGTAAACAAAATTTCACTTTAAATGAAGCAGTATTTGTGTTTGTAAGAGGGTTCAGTCTATCTGCCCCTTCTGCCAGGAGGCAATGGATAAAACAAATACAGATATAAGAATGATGGGCAAGCCATATTGATGATTAAGTTTTTTTCTCTTCTGATTAATTTTTCTACTATAAATTATCCACTGTCTTTTGCTAAGCCTGACATTAACACAAAGTTAATTTAAAGAATATAATTTTAACACTTTTATGATTGATAAAGTACTAAAAGAACTTGGAATCAGAAAAGCATATACGACTTGCTGCTTTTGTAGGGATCAATCACATCAAAATTTTTGACTCTGTGGGCAGTTGTTGAAGGTTTCAGTAAATTAGTTACTTTTGTACTAATCCACTATGGAATAAAGTGGCAAATCAGTTGTGGTTCACTCATTTCTCTTCTATGAATGGGTAGAATAACATCTTTCCATATCACTCATAGGCTTTTGAAATTCTCAGAATTCACAAATTATTTTGAGATTCTTAGGTGAAACTTACTAAATGTAGAATATAAATATCTGCACACAATAACAACAAAAATGCCATGAAAGCTATGTCAACCAGTTCAATGAAAA
>CAUYON010062066.1:0-19676 GCA_963573935.1 Arctocebus calabarensis
TAAAACCCAATTATAGCACAGGAATACAGGGATAGGGGAAAGGGAGGGGAGGGGTGGGGGGAGGATGGGTAGAGGGAGGGCAATTAGTGGGAACACACCTATGGTGCATCTTAGCAGGGTACTGGCAAAACTTATTAAAGGTAGAGTATTAATGTAACCTAATTCTTTATACCCTCAATGGATGTGAAACAATAAAAAAGTTAGTGAGGAAAGTGACATGGCTTTATGAATATCTTTAATTTCTGGCTTTAGGGAAGCTTGGACCCTCATATCTACTTCTGCATTCAGCCGATTACAAAATCATAAGTCATATAATCTTTGAAACACTCCACTTTGTACTCATTAAAGAAAGAAAATGCAAAAGTAATGAAAAAGCCTTGTGTTATGAAAATATTATGGCTCTGTGAATTTCCTGCAAACATCTTAGGGATCCCTCCCCAGTGGTCTCTATATCACACTTTGAAAACAGAGGTCCTATGCATACTGTCTCTTGAATATGAATGTTTGATACTGCTATTGTATTAATTGTGCTGATATTTCAGTTTCAATTTCAAAACAATTATTACTGTTACTTTTCAAATCTCTCGTGAAATGTTTGAATACAGAACTTCTTTTGCAACCTGAAAGATCTAAAAGCTCCCAAATGAACATACAGAAAGCAAAACAAACTATTCAAACTGTTGCAATTTGCTTGTGACTCCCTGCTGAAGATTTCCGGCTGTGTTACATTTAAGGGAACACTGTGTGAGGAGAGTATCTGTGGGAAGAAGATAGCGAGATGAATGCGGCAACTAAAGAACCTTGAACATAAAATGATTTGTAAAAAACCAAGATAGTTGTGTACTGGGACATAGTGTCACTGGGAAGCATAACAAGACACTGGAGAATTATTGTTTGCAGTGATTTAGCCAGGAATTTCTTAACCTACCCAAAGTATCTTCTGCTATCCTCTGTCTAAACTGATTTTTGCACCCTACCATTGGACAAAGTTGATGAGAAAACTCTGACATTTGAAATTAGCATATACTTTTGAGCTAGTGGCTACTTTTTAGTAGATTCAGTCTCTAACTTTGCAGTAAATGCTCATCACTTAACTGGGGGAGTTTCTCTTTCATTTTCACTAATACCAAAGCTATGGAATTGAAAATGTTCAGTAAAATAGCATAATATTCTTGAAAAATATACTAGACTCAAAACAAAACTGGATCAAATGAATATAAAACTTTGCATACCAAACATTCAACAAAACTACTGGGAGAAATCCAATTTTGATTAATATTAAAAAATTTTAAAGACCAGGAGAAAAAAGTCTTTAATGTTTAATTTTGTGGATAAAATTAAATGAAAACTCATTATAATTGGTTTTACCTTTGCTGTTTATAGCTCAAATAATTTCCCAAATCTATTTTACCTTTCTGAAACAGATATTTCTAAACTTCTCAATTTTTTAACCTAGTTTAATATTAGCTGCTATTTATTGAGGGAATAATGTTTGTCATTCACTTTAATACATACTTAGTTACATTCTTTCTATGTTTTTTAAAATCCCTGAGGAGTAGCTGTCATTATTTCTATTCTGTAGCTAAGAAATTTGAGGCTTTGAGTCATTAAGCGCATTGGCTGAGGTCATACACTGAGAACAAAGTATACATAGATAAACCAAAGTTCAGAATTCAAATCTGTATTCTTCATTTCCAGAGCAAAGGTATTATGTTTCTTCCTCCTTTAATCTATGTATTTGGGATGATTTTGAGTAGGCATTATACAATTGTGCTAATCTGTGCTAAAATTTCTTGCCCTTTTTGATCATAAAGGTACAAATTATGAGTGGCAAAATAATGTTCCTAAATTCTTTGAAGCTTCATGTTCTAAGATTTTACCTAGGTTTATTTGAGCTCCTCAAATTTAATCCCTGAGAAGTCCTTCAGTTGCATTAGTGAAAGATAAGGCACATAGTTTTCACCAATGAACTGTCTACTGCAGAAACACTCAAACATGCAAATTGCAACCAGTATCCCTGCTTTTCTAAGCCAAAAGTCAGTCTAGTTAATTATCACGAAGTATATACTTCAGAGAAAGAAACTTCCAGAGCTGTGGCAACATAGTTGATGAATAGGGCTGCTATAGTAAAGTATCACAAACTAGCTTAAAAGAATATAAATTTATTCTCTCATAGTTTTGAAGGCTAGAGGTTTGAAGTCAAGGTATAGTTACAGTCCTATTATTTCTAAATGCCCTCAAGAAGAACTATTCTTTACCTATTCCTGGATTTTGTGATTGACTATAGTCCTTAGCTTTCCTTGAGCAGCAGCTCTAACACTCTAATCTCTTCCTTAGTTGTCACATGGTCTTCCTCCTGTGTGTCTCTATATCTTTACATGGCATTTCTCCTCGGTGTATATCTGTATCCCATTCCTTCTAATAGATACAACTCATTTGATTATGATCTAACCTAATTCAGTAAGACCTCACCTTAACTAAAACAATTACATCTACCTACAAATATCCAATTTTCAAACAAAGCCACATTTGGAAATTCTAGTAAGCATTACAGGAATTAATATTTTTGAAGGGCAATATTCAACCCACCATAGGCAGTTAGCTTGGATGGTTGGATAGAATACCCTCAAATCAAGAATTTATCTGGCATTTTGTGTCTTAAAATTTGAGAAGTGGGCTATAAGACTCTTGCTATGATTTGACAGAAATACCTGTTTGTAAAGGAAACTGGTTTTCCATCATGTCAATTGCTGTTACATTAATATAATCATCCTAACAGGCTAGGAAAGTAATTCATGAAGAAGAAGGCAAAACCAATTGCAGTAACAGCAAAAATAAGTAAATGTGGCCAGATCAAATTAAAAACTTTCTGTACAGCCAAAAGCAAACTCAAAAGAATTAATAAACAACCCCCAGAATAGGAGAGAATATTCACATTCTACATAACTGACTGATAACTGATAACCAGAATCTGCAAAGAATGCAAGTAAATCATCAAGAAACAACCAAACAGTCTTACTAAAAAATAGGTTAAATACATGAACAGGAATTTTTTCAATGTAGGAATGCTAATAGACAAGAAACTCATGAAAAAGTGCTCAATGTCTCTACTCACTAGGAAAATGCAAATCAAAACCCCAATGAGATATCATCTAACTCCAGTGAGAAGGACTCATATTAAAATGTCCCAAAACAACAGACTCTGGTTTCAATATGGAGAAAATCAAAATCTTACATACTGTTGGTAGGAAAATGAAATGGATATTCCTCGAGGAACATAAAATAGATCATCCCTTTGATCCAGCAATCCTGCAGATTGGTATTTACCCAAAGGAAGAAAGGTTATTTTAGAAAAAGACCTTGTGCACAGGAATGTTTATGCAAGCACAGTTCACAATCACAAAGATGTGGAAATAGCCCAAGGGCTCACCAATACATGAACGGAGTGATAAAATCTAGAACTACTTGATAGAATCTAGTACTACTCAGTCATAACAAAATTGTGCCTAGTACCATTTGTAACAACCTGGATGAAACTGGAAACCATTCTTCTAGGTGAAACATCTCAAGAATGGGTAAACAAACACATATACTTAATACCAGGTTGGATATAATCAATGAACACTGAAGTGCACATATGAAAGTAAATCTCAATGAAAATCAAGCTGCGGGAAAGGATGGACAAATTTGCATCCATTGGGTATAGGGCAAACTATCTGGCTGAAAGGCATACGTATAAATTTAACTCAATATGTATAAAAGAATGAAGTATGTAAACAAAATTTGTGAATCTCCTAATATTCTGAAATAAAAAAAAATCAACAAAGAAAAAGAGAGATAATTATTCTGCTCCTATGTCTTCCATGGTTCTGTATCTTTATCTGAATAATTTTATTTGATTCTTTGTTGTTTAGTTTCTCTCAACTTGAAAGTAAGTTGAAGGCAGGAATCTTACTCTTATTTGTTACTATAACCCCTGAGCCAAGGACAGTACCAGGTGTATAGTCAGTCACCTAGTAAATGCTTGATTAATCATTAGGTGGGTACTGAATAGAATTATGGATCTTGGCAGGTGATTTTGGTAAGGGTGTTTACCGATGTTGTTCAGTCTCCTTCTATTCATTCATTTGCCAAATATTTACTGACTGTGTATTATTTTCCAGGCACTGTTTTTGGCACTGAGAATACAATTTCAAGCAAAAGGAAACACATTTTCTGATCTAGAACTTGCAAGTTAAAAATAGATTAGTCATTGACACTATCCAGAAATTGTTAATAAACAAGATCATTGCAGGGAACCTAGAAAACTGTGTGTGTATGCCATGGGTGATACACTTGTAAGACTTACTCCTTGTCCTTAAGTTGTTTAAAAATCATCATTGAATCTAAGAATTAAAATAAAAGTTAAAAGCTAAATAATGTGAAATTCTTCCTACAAGCAGAATCAATACAGAAAAGTATAAATGGTCTTTATTACTTGGTATAAATTGGAGGAAATTAAATGTTTTAACTAGGTAGAGAGAAAAGACATCACAGGACAACAAATCTGACTCAGGCAATGGGATCAAATATAATGAGAAATGGAGTTAAGTCAGTCATTTGCAATGAGTTTATGTATCTTGACTGAACAAATGATATTAAAAAAACACTTATTCCATTAATGACTCAATAATGGGCTAAAGATGAGTGAAGACAAAATCAACATCCCCAGTGATTACAACATCTTGGATTCCTAGGGTTGATTAAATAAACAAAATAAAATTTCCAGACAGATAAATTAAATTAAATTACTTGCACGAAATAGATTTAAATCAATTGCAATAAGGTGAAATAGAGGAAACTCCTTGATTGAAAAATACCAGAAAGTTTACTTGATCATGGAATTAACCACACACCCAGTAGTATTATCCAGCTGCCTATTTATAATAGTATCCAATGCAAGTAGGCCTTGCAATAACAGAAAACCAGGATTCATATTACCATACAAATAATCTCATGTCATTTTGATTAGTTGGATCACAGCTAGAAGACTGTTTTTATATCTCAGCTCTACCTTTTAAGAGTCATATATGTGTTATATCTAGAAAAAAAAACATCAGGGATACTGTGCATTTGGGAATTTTTAATTAAAAAAAAGTTAAAGAAAATTGAAAGATATACTGTGGATAAGTATAAGTGAGCATGATTATTATTTTCAAATAATAAATTGGGAAAAGGAATAGATGTGTTTAGAGTTTACATAAGTTGAAGTAAATATGAAGGCCAAAGATTCTTCTTATATATGTGGGATATTAAGTGGAAATGGATGTGCTACATCATCAGCCTTGTGCCACCATAGTTCAGAGTGCAGAGTTATCTGGGAAGGCTGAGATAAGTCTATGTGGCACCTCAAAACTGATCTTAGTTTCTCCGCGTTTCCCAGACAGACTGCAATCGTTACTTGGGGAAAACCATTAGAGGCAAGGTGAGACTGCAGCATAGACAGGGGAAATTTAGATAAATGGATTGTATGAAAAGCAAGTGAGAATCCAAAGGGGACTTGAATGCACTGAGTAGGGCTGATTCTTCTTAGATATAAACAAAATAAACTGCTAATATCTGAAAAACAACATTTTAATCTAATAGGAAAATACGATATTGACTTGGAATGAATGAGTATTTATGAAGAATGCCAGCCAGGTCCCAGAAAAAAAATAGAAGAAAAATATCTATAATTGTGATTTTAAGTGTAAATAAATATACCTATGATGCTGTCATATAGGCTTATTCATAAGTTGTCATATTCTGAAGATTCCAACCATATTACAATTTTATATAATTTTATCTCACTATTATTTTCCTAAACAGGCAATTTGAACTTCTAGGGCAAACAACTATAACAGACATAAACATGTGGCTTAGAGGTGGGGAGAAAGATGGTCGACTAGGAGCAACTTCTGTCAGAGGCTCCTGACAGAGGGAAAAAACTGGACAGAATTGACTCCATGAAGCCAAAGGTGGGGAACTGAGCTGAGAAAGATGTTATGCAAGCTGTGACTCCAAGGAAGAGCATCCAAATTACAAGTACAAAGCTCATCGCCAAGAGGGCAGAATACTCCTTGCCCAAGCGAGAGGTTTTCTTTGGGTGCTCTGCAAGGGAGCAGGGGACAAAAGACCTCTTATTTTATCCCACAGGAGAGAGCCATTAAACATCGGATCTCCTTCTCCAGAGAGGTTCCACTTGTGAACTTAGACAAGACCCTACTTAGCATAAAATTGAAAAAGTATTTTCCCCACAAGTCCAAACTCCCAGTCCAGCCTTCCTCCCTCATATAGAGGTCTCAAGTTCTGCCCCTTGAGGAGCCCAGAGTGTTTGGTTATTTCCTGAAAGATCTAGTCATTGTGTTGGCTGCTAGACAATGGCAGGTAAACTATGACTGTGGGGAAGAAAGGGGGCATGGGAAAAAAGGGACGTGTGGGGGAGAGACACACACCACAATGGTGCAGGTGGTACAGACCCCCAGTTCTGACTACGTCTGGAGAAAGGTGTCAATGACCCTCGGTTCTGGCTGTGTCCAGTAAGCAGGGGCTCACACCCCTAGTTCTGACTGTACCTGTCGAGCAGAGGCACTGACTGACACCCTCTTCTGGCTATGCCAGTGGGTAGGGGCACAGACATTCAGTTCTCACTATGTTGGTGAGCAGAGGCATTGACCCCAGTTCTGACTGTGACTGGTGGGCGGGGGTATATAACCCCAGTTCTGACTGTGTCTAGTGGGCACGAGTGCAGATACCTTGTTCTGACTGTGCCCAACAGCAGAAGTGCTAGCCCAGTTCAGACTGTGCCCAATGAGCAGGGGCATAGACTCCTGGTTCTGAATATGCCTGCAGGGCACTGATGTTGAGCTGGGACTTTGACAGGCAATTGGTGGCTTACCTGAGTGGACTGGGCACTAGCCCATCAGGTTTACAAGACAGAAGTGCCTGGGGCTTTCTATCCGCCCGCAGGAGACACTTTGATCTCTCTCTGTTGAGCAGTGTTTGTACTGCCCAACACAATCTGAGTGGAACTCTTTTTTTTTTTTTTTTTTTGAGACAGAACCTCAAGCTGTCACCCTGGGCAGAGTGCTATGGTATCGCAGGTCACAGCAACCTCCAACTCCTGGGCTCAAGCAATTCTCCTGCCTCCACCTCCCAAGTAGCTGGGACTACAGGCACCTGCCACAACACCCAGCTATTTTTTGGTTGTAGTTGTCATTGCTGTTTGGCAGGCCCAGGCTGGATTTGAACCCACCAGCTCTGGTGTATGTGGCTGGCACCTTAGCCATTTGAGCTACAAGCGTGGATCCCTCATCGGAACTTTAACTTGGGCTGCATACCTGGAGACTCTCTGAGGTTCAGCGGCAGAAATTCTGTAACAGGAAAGAACTGAATGGCGAGGGTGGGGTGCCACAGCTCCCTATATCTCTCCCCAGCTGAGATTAAAACCTAATACCATGACTTCTTAGGATAGGATGGATGACACGATCTTATACTTGGAAAACCCTAAGGACTCAAATGCAAAACTCTTAGAAATGATGAAGGAATACAGCATCATTGCAGGATACAAAATCAATACTTGCAAATCAGTAGTTTTTATATATACCAACAATAGTCAAGCTGAAAATATAGTCAAGGACTCTATTCCTTTTATATTAGTTCCAAAGAAGATGAAATATCTGGAAATTTACCTAACAAAGGATGTGAAAGATCTTTATAAATACAATTATGAAACTCTGAGAAAAGAAATAGCCGAAGATGTTAACAAATGGAAAACATACCATGCTTGTGGCTGGGAAGAATCAATGTTGTTAAAATGTCCGTACTACCCAAAGCAATCTACAGATTTAATGCAATCCCTATTAAAGCACCAATGTTAAACTTTAAATATCTTGAAAAAATAGTACTTCATTTTATATGGAATCACAAAAAAACCTTGAATAGCCCATACATTACTTATAAATAAAAACAAATCAGGAGGAATAACACTACCAGACTTCAGGCTATACTATAAATCTATAGTGATCAAAACAGCGTGGTACTGGCACAAAAATAGAAAGGTATATATATGGAACAGAATAGAGAACCAAGAGATGAACCCACCTACTAATCATCATTTGATCTTTGATAAGTCTATCAAAAACATTCATTGGGGGAAAGATTTCCTTTTTAACTAATGGTGCTGGGAAAACTGGCTAGCGACTTATAGAAGACTGAAACTGTGTCATCACCTCTCACCACTAACAAAAATGGATTCTCACTGTATAAAAGATTTAAACTTAATACATGAAACTATAAAAATACTAGAAGAGCATGCAAGGAAAATGCTTGAAGATATTGGCCTTGGAAAATATTTTATGAGGATGACCCCATTGGCAGTTGAATCAGCACCTAAGATATATTACTGGGATCTGATCAAGCTAAGGAGCTTCTACATAGTCAAGGGCATTGTAAGTAAGACAGCCTTCACTATGGGGGAAGATTTTTCCAGGTTTTGTTTCCGACAAAGGTCTGAAAACTAAGATAAACAGAGAACTCAAAGTAATTAATAAGAAAAAAAAAAAACAACCCCATTTACTTGTGGGCAAGAGACTTTAACAGAAACTTCTCTGAAGATGACAGGAGAATGGCCAACAAACACATGAAAAAATATTCATCAATTTTTATCATTAAAGAAATGCAAATCAAAGCCACTTTGAGATATCACCTAACTGTAGTAAGATTAACCCGCATTACAAAATTCCAAAACTGCAGACATTGGCGTGGATGTGGAGAGAAGGGCTCACTTCTACACTGCTGGTGGGATTGTCAAGTAATATGGACTTTTTGGAAAGAAGTTTGGTGAATTCTCAATGAGCTAAAAGTTGACCTACCATTCAATCCTGCAATTCCTCTACAAGGTATATAGATGATCAAAAAATTGTTTGATGATTTTAGATGATCAAAAATTGTTTTACAATAAAGACATTTGCACCAGAAAGTTTATTGTAGCCCAATTCATAATTGCCCATTATGGACGCTGTCCAAATTGATTAATAAATTGTGTATGTATAGCATGGAATACTATGCAGCCATAAAAGGGTGGAGACATTACAACTTTTATGTTTACCTGGATGGAACAAGTATCTCAAGAATGGAAGAAAAAGTATCCAATGTACTCAATACTATTATGAAACCAATATATCATCACTTACACATTCACATGAATGATAAAACACAACCATAGTCGACAAAGGAGGGGAGAGGATGGAAAGAGCAGGGGAGGTAGGAGGGAGTGAGGCCAGAAGGAGGGAGGGTATTTGGTGGGACCTCACCTATTGGGAAAAATGCAATGGCACATTTCAAAAGTACTAAATGTGTAGCATAAATGTCTTACCACAATAAATAAGTGAGTGGATGGCTATGTTAATCAGTTTGATTTAAGCATTCCACATTGTGTATCAAATCAGCACATTGTATCCCATGATTGTATGCAGTTATGATTTAATTTAAAAATGTGGTTTAGATTTCAAAGTTGAGTGTTACAGGTTGAATTGTGAATCTCCCCAAATTTGTAAAATAAAATTTAATACACCCATATTATTTAATGAGATTTATATTACTTTGATTAAACATAGATTCCATGCATTAATAATCAGGTGATAATGAGGTCATGACCTGTATTTTACAAAATAAAGGGAAGGTGATATGATGAAGTATAGGGAAATGATGTCTTTTACAAGGCAAAGAGACCTTCTCTCACATCTTTCAAATGGAAATAACCCCAGATATAAAACCACCTACCTATAACCAACTGATATTTCACAAAACAGACATCGATACACAGTATGGAAACAAAGCCCTTTTCAATAAACAATGCTGGGAAAATTGGATATTCATATGCAAAAAAAATGAAACATGATCCATATGTCTTACCAATCACAAAGCAATTGATTTAAGCTGGATGAAAGATTTTAGTGTAGGGCATGAAACCATAATATCTAGGAGAAAATGTAGGAAAAATTTTTCTAGATACCAGCCTAGGCAAAGAATTTATGACCAAGGTCTTGATAGTAATTACAGCAGCAACAAAAATAAATAAATGGGATTTGATTAAACCAGAAAGCATCCACACAACTAAGAAAATAATCAACAAAGAAAATAAGCAACCTATAGTATGGATAAAATATTCACACACATGCAATAATTGGCTAATCTCCAGAATCTGTGAAGAACTCAAGCAAATCAGCAAGAGAAAAACAAACAACTTCATTAAAAAGTGGGCAAAAGTCATGAACAGAACTTTTTCAAAAGAAGACAAACAGCCAAAAACATGCTCAATGCTCAATGTCATTAATCTTTAGGAAAATGCAATTAAAATCACTTTTAGATGTCATCTTACCTGAGTCAGAATGTTTGTCAAAAAGTCCAAAAACAACAGATGCTGGCTTGGATGCAGGAAGAAAAGTATGCTTCTACGCTGTTGGTGGGACTGACAATTAGTGTAACGGCTGTGAAAAACAGTATGGAGATTTATCAAAGAACTGGAAGTATATCACCCATTACATCCAATGATGTTATTAATGGGTATCTATACAAAGGGAAAGAAGTCTATTAGTAGAAAAGACATGTGTACTCGAATGTATATTGCAGCACAATTCACAATTGCAAAGATGAGGAATCAACCCAAATGCCCATTGATTCATAAGTATATTAATAAAATCACACATACACAGATACTATGGAGTACTACTAAGACATAAAAAGGATGAATTAATGCCTATTTCAAGAATTTCAATGGAACTGAAGGCCATTATCCTAAGCAAAGTACCTAAAAATGTAAAAAAAAATTCCACATGTTCTTGATACGAAATTGGAATTAACTGTTGAAAACATATGTATACAGAGGGGAGTAAAACTCAGTGGAAATCAAGTGGGGTTGGAGAGGAGACAGAAAGTGGAAGGGGGAAGGGACAAAAACATACCTAATGAGTATAATGAACACTATTTGGATGATGAGCACACCTATAGCCATGATTCAAACATTTCAAATGTGATCCATTAACCAAAAACATTTGTAGCCCTTTGATATTTTGAAATAAAAAAATGAACTAATCCCATCAACACCTTCATTTTGGAGTTTTGCATACAGAATTGTTAGAGACTAGTATTATTGCTTCAATCCATCTATTTTTAAGAGCTTTGTTAAGGCAGCACAAGTAAACTCTTCCGTTGAGAAATGTTTAGGTTGAAAATGAACCTAATTAATCACAATAATACTTCACAAAATTAACAGCACTAATGTTAGATAAGAAAACCATGATGTTTGTAGACCAAAAGAACAACTGAAGTGTCTTTCAGATGCCTCCATGACATTCCAGTCAAAGATAATATATTAAAATTGATGTACAGACCTTTAAGCCCCTACACAAAGTGCACTGCAGCAAGAAGTACTGTAAACTATGACATCAGACCAATTGGGGTTCCAATATGATACCATTTGTATGACCACGAGTTGGTTACTAATCTTCAATGTGATGCAGTTTTAACATCTGTATCACGATGATAATAATAGATCTTACCTCAAAGTATTGTTATAAAGATTATTAAAAATTATAGGCATTATTTTTACATTTAAATTTATCATAAAAATTACAAAACTTTATAAAATTTAAGTTAGATTTGGAAGAGAGAATTTTAACACAGTTCTGTTCAACAGATATTAACTACAAAAGGCAAAAGCATGTAGATTAAGATGAACAAAAATGCCAAAGTTAATCCCAATAAGCAGAAAATAGTTTCTGTTGTTTGTATGCTTTCTTTCACCATTAATAAGATGTTCTTTGTAATTCAGATAGGAGAAAAATTATAAAATGCTGAATGGAGTCTGTGTGAGCGTGTATTGTGTATACACTTCAAGACCACAACATTAACCCACAAATTTTGAGGAAATCACTTGACTTCTTTTTTTAATTAAAAAGGTACTTAATCATGAATATGTAATAGTTGTATGTATGTATGTATAAGGTACATGTGATGTTGTGATAGAGACATATAACGTGAATTAATCAAATCAGGGTCACTGGAATAACCATCACAGCAGGCATTTATCTTTTCTTTGTGATCAGAACATACCAATTCCATTATTTTAATTGTTCTATTTTATTTATTTATTTATTTAAATCATAGCTGAGTACAATAATGCAATCATGAGCTACAATGTGCTGGTTTTATATGGTGGGTCCACATCTACGGTGCATCTACTTTTTATTTTTATTATTTTTAATTGTTTATTAAATCATAGCTGTGTACATTGATGCATTTATGGGGTACGATGTGCTAATTTTATATACAATTTGAAATACTTACAGCAAACTGCTTAACATAGCCTTCACTGCACTTTCTTAATTATTGTGTTAAGACATGTATACTCTGCACTTAATAGATTCTACAGCTACTCTCATAAAATGCACCATAGGTGAGGTCCCACCAATTATTCATTTATATTGTTTTCCAACAGACTCTTACTCTGTCACCCCAGCTAAAGAGAAATGACATCATCAGAGTTCACTGCAACCACAAGTTCCTGGTCTCAAACAATGCTCTTGCCTCAGTCTCCTGAGTAGCTGTGGAACTACAGCAGTACACCATGATGCCTGCCTAATTTTTCTATTTTTAATAGGGACAAAATCTTGATATTATGCAATCTTATTTCAAACTCCGGAGCTCAAGCAATCCTTTCACCTTGGCCTCCCAGATTGCCAGGATTATAGGTGTGAGCCACCACACAGAACTTCTTACATGTGAAATTTACCAAATGTAGAATACAAATGTCTTAACACAATAACTAAGAAAATGCTGTGAAGACTATGTTAACCTGTTTGATGAAAACATTTCAAATTGTATATAAAACCAGCAAATTGTACCCCACGATTGCATTAATGTACACAGCTATGATTTAATAAAACATAAAAAATAAAATAAAACACAGTCTAACTTATTAGAGTGTATAGTCACTTTGTCATGCTAACAAATATTGTTCATTTTATCTTGCCCATTAACCATTCCAACATTGTTGTGAATCCTCATGACCCTACCCAGCTTCTGGTAACATTTGTTCTATTCTCTGTCCCTATGAGAGCAATCATTTTAAATATTTAGGTCTCACATGAGTGAGTACATACGAGATTTTTCTTTCTGTTCTTGGCTTATTTTACTTTATACGATCCTTTCAAGTTCCATCCATATTATTGTAAATAGCAGGACTCCATTCTTTTGGTGGCTTTATAATATTCCATTGTGTACATGTACCATTATTTCTTCATCCATTGATAGTTTGATTGATTCTAAATATTGGCAGTAAATAGTAATAGTAATAGTAATTGTGTTGCAGTAAACATGGGAATACAGATAAATATTCAATATACTGATTTCCCCTTTTGGACACCTATGCCCACTAGAATTGCTGGATAGTATGGTAGTACTATTTTTAGTTTTGGAGGAACCTCCATACTGTTCTCCATAGTGGTTGCACTAATTGACACTTTCACCAATATCACAGGAGGATTCCTTTTTCTCCATATCCTTATCAGTATTCATTATTGCCTACATTTGCTAAAATCATTTTTAACTGTGGTGAGATGAAGTTTCATTATAGGTTTAATTTGCATTTCATTGAAGTCTAATTATATGGAGAAATTTTTTTGTATACTTGTTGGCTATTTGCCTTCATTTGAAAAATGTATATTGAGATACTTTATTGATTTCTTAATCACTTCATTTGATTATTTTCCGATGAGGTTGCCTATTGAGTTTTTGGAGTTGTTTATACATTCTAGTTATCAATCCCTTGTCAGATGGGAAGTTTTCAAATACTTTCTTCCATTCTGTGGGTTGTCTTTTTCCTTTTTTGGTTGCTTTTGCTGTGCAGAAGTTTTTGTTTTGTTCCATTTTGTTTCAATTGATGTGATCCCATTTGTCCAATGTTGTTTTATTGCCTGAGCTGAGTCTCATACTGAATAAATCATTTGACCTTGGAGAATATTTTATGAGGAGGTCCCCTCTGACAATTGAAGCATCACCAAAAATAAATTAGTGGAATACGATCAAACTAAAAAATTTCTGCACAAGCAAGAGCACAGTAAGCAAAACAAACAGATAGCCTTCAGAAAGGAAGAAGATATTTGCAGGTTATGTTTCTGACCAAGGTCAGATAACTAGAATCCATACAGAACTCAAACTAATCAATAAGGAACCCATTTATAAGAGTGACTTTGCTTGACAAATGCAATTATTATAACCTAGATCTTGCTACACTCAATGAATTCCCAAAAATTAAAAAAAAAAAAAAAGAAAATAACAAATAACCCAATTTCTTTGTGGGCAAGAGACTTGAACAGAAGCTTCTCTGAAGAAGACAGGCACATGGCCTACAAACACATAAAAAAAAATGCTCATCAAATTTAATCATTAGAGAAATGCAATCAAAACGACTTTAAGATATCATCTAATGCCAGTAAGATTAGCTCACATAGCAAAATCCCCAAATTACAGATGTTGGTGTGGATGTAGAGAGAAGGGAACACTTCCACATTGCTGGTAGGGATGCAAGCTAAACACACCCTTTTGGGAAAGATGTTTGGAGAATACTCAAGGAACTAAAAGTAGACCTACTGCTCTTTCCTGCAGTTCCTCTAGGTATATATCCAGATGATCAAATATGATCAAACAAAGACATTTGCACAAGAATGTTTATTGCAGCCCAGTTCATAATTGCCAAGCTATGGAAGCAGCCCAAGTGCCCATCAACACATGAATGGATTAACAAATTGTGGTATATGTATACCACGGAATACTTTGTAGCCATAAAAAGATGGAGATTTTATATCTTTTATATTTACCTGGATGGAGCTAGAACACAATCTTCTTTGTAAAGTATGTCAAGAATGGAAAAAAAAGATCCAATGAGAATGAAGAGAATGAATGAAAAAATTATCATTTCAATTGATATTGAAAAGTATTTGCTAAAATTGAATATCTCATCAGGATAAAAACTCTCACTTGACTTCTTATGCTGTGTACATCTTAATTAATACAAGAATATAATTAGTTAATCTTATTATTATTATTTTTTGAAATACTTATAAGATTCCTTCTTCTACACATTCTATGATGATATTATTTACATGAATAAGAGAAATAGTCCAGAATGACTAGATCCCTTTTGTAAAGAGTTAGATGACTAGAATAACACTGTATTTTTGTTGGTTCCCTTTTTCCTCTTTTTGTAGAAATTATGACATAGATTCATCTTTGAAATAAGAGATCACCTTTGTTCTTGGGCCCAGAGACAATTAAAAGTTCTTTTAGTTTTTCAAAATTAAAACTAAATCCCTTTTTAAAATGGAAAGCTAATGTGTCTGTATAATACAGTAGCCATTCTGCAAGCAGCACAACTAAATTTCTTATATCTAGCCTTATGGTGATAGGACCAGAATATTAGAATAGGTAAATCCTATATATCGCCTAAAGGAAAATGTTGGTAGACCAGAGACTAAGATAGAAAGTGGAAGGAACATTAGAGCACTTGGCTCTTAATCTTAAACCTGTGTATTGGTGAGCTGTTATATCCAATACACAGGTTTAAGATCGTTTTATGCATAAAAATTTATGTTATGCCCAAACCTGAAGTGCACCTTATTAAATATTATAATTTGCTCCCAGGTGAAACAGAGAAAAATGGGGAGAAGTTCCTGTGTACATACAAGTGTCAAGATAGTAAAGGAGAGCAGGAGACACCAGAAGGAATGCTATCATTTACATGGCTTAAAAGTTATATACAAATTTTAATCAAGTAAATTGCGACAAAGGGAAGAAATATGTTCTGGGGTTTTATGGGTGATTTCTACCAAATATTTAAAGAATAATTAGTACGTATCCTTCACAAATTTTTCCAAAAATTAGAAGCACATGGAGCCCTTCCTCTTATTGTATAAAGCCAGTATTGCCTTGATACTAAAGTCAAATAAAGACGTCAAAAGAATACTTAATAACAATATCCCCTTTCAATATATGTAAAAATACTAAATTGTATAGCAGCAAACCAAACCCCACAAATAATACATATATAGAATTGTATACTATGAGCAAGTAAGATTTAACATAGAAATTCAAGATTGGTTTAAGGTTCATAAATCAAATAGTGAAATACAGTACATCAAAAAAAAAGGTAATAATCATTATCTTCATAGATATAAAAAAAAGTACTTGATGAGATCCAACATTTTTTCATTAACAACAACAACAAAAAAAACACTGAACAAACCTCTCAATTTGACAAGGAGCAAAATCCCAAATATAACATCTTATCTAATGATGAAATAATGAAAGCTTTCTCCCTAAAACCAAGAAAATAATAGGGGTGCTAACATTATATTCAATATTATCATGAAAATCATATCCAGAAAAATTTCAAAAAGAAAAATTTAGGCCTTTGTATTGTAAAATAATGATTACAAAATCTTTATATATGATACAACCTTGTACAGAGAAAATATTTAGAAACCCCCTCAAATTAAAGCTAATAAAGTGGTTCAGCAAGGTTGCAGAAAGAAAGATTATCATATAAAAAAATATATTTTATATACTTGTAAAGGGCAATAAAAATGAAATTGAGAAATAATTTCAGGGCAGCTCCTGTGGCTCAAAGGATTTGGGTATCGGCCCCATATGCCAGAGGTGGTGGGTTCAAATCCAGCCCTGGACAAAAACTGAAAGAAAGAAAGAGAGAGAGAGAGAAAGAAAGGAAGGAAAGAAAGAAAGAATTCATAGCATTTTAATATAAAATATTAATATTTATTTTATATTAATAAAATAATAGCATTTTATTAATCCAAAGTACAATAAAATACTTCACAAATTAACCAGATGAAGTGCAAGACTTGTACACTGAAAGTTACAAAAACATCCTTGAAAGCAACTAATGACATAATCAAATAGAAAGATGGCTCATGTTTTTGGATCAGAAAATTTAATATTGGGAAGATATCAATACTCCTGATATACAGAATTAACATAATCCCTATTAAAGTTCAAAATGACTTTTTTTTGTTTGTTTGGAAAAAGTGACAAGCTGATCTTAATGTTAATATGAAAATGTGAGGGATCCCAATGTACCAAAAGAATCTGAAAAACATGAACAGATTTGGAGGATTCATTCTTCCCAATTTCAAAAGTTAGTACAAAATTATAGTAATAGAGATGTTTTAGTATTTGCATAGGAAGGCTAGATATAGATACAAATATACATATATAATCAATCAAATAGAATTTGAATTCCTGAATTAAAGTGTCACATTTATTGTAAATTGATTTTCCGTAACAATGCCACAATAAGTAAATGGGGAAAATAGTCTATTCAACAAATAGTACTGTGATAAGTGAATATATACTTGAATCTTTCTGAATTAGGTAATGATTTGTTAGATATGACCTTAAAATCATAAGCAACAAAAGTGAATAAATTAATCATCATGTACATTAAAAAGATGTGTGTTTCTAAGCAAAATCATGTAAATGAAAAGGCAACACCAAGAATGAAAGAAAATATTTGCAAAGAATAAATTTGTTAAAGGTATAGTATCCAGATTATATTAAAAAACTCTTAAACTCAACTATAAAAAGACAAAGCAAAGTAGTAAAACTGAAGAAAGGACTTCAATAGATATTTCTATGAAGAAATTGTCAGTAAGCATATTAAAAGATGCTCCATCTTATTATCCAATAAAGAAATGAAAATCAAGAGCTTCATTCCTACTTGGAGGGCTGTAATTAAAAATGGACATAAATAAGTTTTGATGACGATGCTGAGAAACTGAATTCCTCATTCACTGCTGGTGTGATTGTGAAATTATTCAGCTGCCATGGAAAATAGTTTTGCAGTTCTTCAAAAAGTTACATATAATTACCACATAACAAAATAATTTCACTTCCAGATACATATCCTAAACAAGCTTAGAAAAAATATATTGGCTAAAAATGATTAGTTTCTGTAATTTAAGGGAGAGTAAAGTCATTTTGTTTTTTGCTCACCTACACTACTATTGACTTTTGTACAGAAATACAAGGTCACAGAATAAAGGTAACATAAACTTTAAAATTGCTCTTCATATCTTTTCAAGACCAAGTAAATAAGGTCCCGAGCTCAAAGTTTATTTTCTCTCCAAAGCTTACAAATATAGAGGATTGGGATGTATTGTTTCATCAAGAACTCTGGGTATTTTTCTCATTGTTCAAAGGAGAGCCAACAATTCTGGCAGAAGATACAAACATTTGTACTAACAGCATCACAATCTATGTGTCTGCCTGATTGCCTAAGGGTATAGCAGAAATTATGCCATTGTGCCACTTAAGTTGCAACTTTGTATAAATTCTGTTGAATGTGGCCCTCTTGCTGGGAATGAAAAGGGAAGTGAATACAAAAACTGGCAAATTATTTTCATTATGATCAAGTGTTAAGGGTTATCATTTTCAAGCACATCCTGAGGGAGAGACATCCAAGGTTTAGGGCAACAGAGGCAAAATTAGCTCATCAGTTCTCTAAACACTCATAGATAGATTTCAACTACATATTTACATTTTAAAAATAAACCCTAAACTCAAACTGTTAGATTATAATCAATTGCATTTTCCAATTTTATATCTAAGGCGTAAATAATGTAAGTACTCTAGCAAACAGTCTGAGAGGGAAACTTTTGACTGCATTGTTTTGTTTGTATGGTTGACCAGTAGGGGCTTTGACCTGTAAGCAAGGAATTTTCTTAAAAGTCCCTTATGAAGAGTTTATAGTGAATATAACAGGAGGAGCCAAAATGGCGGTCTGTAGCCAGCTTTCTGCAGACGCTCCTGTCCAGAAGGAGAGTTAAAGGACAGAAATTTACCGAGAAAGCCAACGGTTTGGAGCTGAGCCAAGAGACAAGGTTGAGGAACGCACATCAACCCTATTGGAGCGACCTGCGACCCCAAGGATACAAATAAAAGGTACAGAGCACATCAGTCCCCTCCCCCAAGAGAACAGCTCACAGTATACACCATACCTCCAAACAAACAAGCGAGCAGAGTTCAGATGTCCTCCCACTCTACCCCACGGGAGAGACCCTCTAAAAACCAGACCTCGTTCCCCTGTGCCGTGGCACTCTCCTGCCAGGCATAAAGCGGCATAAAGCTGTATAAAACTGTATATATTCTTTACCTGCAAGTTGGAACTCCCCGCACTCCCCTCCACTTTCACCCTGAGGTTTGGAGGTCTCTCCCCCACGGAGTCCAGATTCTTGAACACTTTCTCGAGGGGTGTGGACAGGGCGTGGGTTGCTGCTGGTCTGTGCCGTTCTCCCGGCTTGGGAGCAGTGAGAATAAGCTGAAAAGCGGCCGGCTGGCTAGGCTGAATTTCAGGCCGCACCTGGCCCTCAGGGGATGACAGCGGAGACAAAGGGCTGAAGCTCACAGAATAAGTCAGGACTATTAGCAGCCCAGCGACTCCCCCACAGGGCAGAAATTCTGCGAACTTGTTCTGTTCTATCAGCTTTTTTACCTACTTTACATCAATCAGGGACAGGACTGGAATTGAGTGAATCACCCCAGCCCCCATCAAGTACCCACGTTGTTAGGCCTCACCTCCAACA
>CAUYON010062069.1:0-10169 GCA_963573935.1 Arctocebus calabarensis
ATATAGTGATCAAGAAAATGCCATGAAGGCTATCTGTAACAGTACGATCAAAACATTTCTGAATGTATATGAATCGTGCCCTATGATTGCACCAATGTACAGAATTAAGATTCAATAAAATTATAAAAAAAAAAAAAAAGAGTTCCTATCCCTTTAAGGCAGCCAAAGGTTCTAAGAATTGAAAAGGAAAGATTGTAAAAAGTAAAAAACTGAAAGAAAGCCAGTAAAGAAAAATCATGGCAAATGAGTTACAGAAGTTGAAGTATCAGATGGCACAACTCAAAGACTAGATTAAGATCATGGCAGCTAATATAAAACAGCTGAGAGATCAGCTGAATCTCATAGTTGAAGCAGGTAAATGCCATATTGACATGACAACTCAAATTGGGCAGCTGGAATATCAGAGGGCAAATCCCCCAGTTAATATCAAATGCCATAAATGTGGGAAGCTAGGCCATAAGAGAAAACAGTATTTAAAAGGGAAAAGATCGCTGAATGCTAAAGAAAAGGAACAAAGAGCATGTAAACCTCCAGGTGTATGTCCCACCCAAGTGTAAAAACGGCTTTCACTGGGCAAACAAATGCTGTTCTCAATTTGATAAAGATGGAACACTTCTATGGTAGGGAAATTATCTGTTGGGCCAGACCCACTGGTAAATGAAAGCAGTTAAAATAGTTTAATATTTTCATTTCAAACTATTCTTGTAAAAGCAGTATAATTCAATTCTATGCCATGGGAGCACTCTGCCAACTTGGTTAGACCTGTGGTGCCTCAGCATAAAACTGAGGAAATTAAGCCAGACCAATGGATGATGATGGAGAATAATTAGATTAAATATGTTTGTGGAATATTTGGTTATCCCATGTGGTGAAGGGGTAACCCACCTCTCATCATCTGTGTACTGTAACTGTCCAGCTATGGAGAATTAGAGAGCCTGGACATAGCCCAAAGGGGAAACAGACACTCTGAAGCAAGTGACTCCTTTGGAAGAATATGAGAAATGTAGAACAAAGGTAGAGAATACTGAGAGTTAAAACCACCTTTGTGCTAGGGAACTCCATTTGAAAAAAGTGTGGAATCAATTAGCAAAAATTCCACTGGAAAAGCAGGGAAAAAGGCAGGAAAAACTCCACTACTGAGGAACTATGAAGTGTGGGACCATTAGTCCATGAGTAACAGTCTTTTGAGATCTTTGTTCCACGAGGAGCAAAGATTTTGGAATAGTGAGAGAAAAGTTCTTGCTTGCAAATATTGCAAGGAAAGCTTTATCTTTTGTTCATCCATTAAGTAAATATCAACGGAAAGTTTGTACAGTTAAAGAAATGGTAAATTCTCTCAGGGAAGCTTTTCTCAGTTTAAAAAGACCTTTAAGGGAATTAACATTGCAATGATCATTTTGCCTAATAATTGCCTAATAGTTTACATCTTTGTTGGGCTTCCTCCTTTAAAGAGTCCATACCTGGAATTCTGAACTTTGACAATTACCATATTACTTTGCCTAGAAAGAAAATGGCCAGATAACAGGAAGAACTGCCCTTATCACATCAAAAATGATTTTGTTTGTCTATAAAAAAGGGAGGATATGTTGCAGCCCGTATAGTCTAAGGCTAGGAGGAGTGAGAGTTATAAGAAATACCTGTACAGCTCAGTGATGAAACAACTGAGTGGAGGGGACACGGAGAGGGATTCAGCGCTCCTAACAGCATGAGAGCTCACGAGATGAGAGCAGTGGTGAATTGGCAGTCTCTACACCTATGGTGTTGAGAGGCATGAGATCAGCCTTATATTAGGCTGGAGGAGAAGGCAGTTAAGGAGCATGCGCATTCTATTACGGATCCACTTACTCTGACTCTGCCTCCTCTCCTGCCTGCAGAATGCCAGCACAGCATCTCTGCTGAATATTACCAAGCTCTACTAAAGACTAAGATCTATCTCTCTAAGAAGACTGCTGTACTATCTCTAAGACTCTCTCTCTCTAGCTAAAGTAGATAGCCCTCAGGCATCTAAGAGAAACTGAACCTGAGCAAGGTAACTTAGTGGTCTGCTTCTAGAACCTAATTAAGCTGGGCCCTGGCAAGAAGTGTCAGAAGTGACACGTGACACTTTGGATTTTAACTAAATTTATTTGAGTCAATGAAGAAATATGTAATAGTTTTCCAAAACAGATATTTGGAGAAGGAAATGGTCTTTTTAAAATTTCAAATCTTCAAGAATATTTATCATTACTCATTATTTAAAGAGTAAGAATATAAAGAATATTTCTTCCTTAAGGGAAGGATTATGAAGTTCTTAGACTTTCTGAAAGTTGAGCATAAATGACAGGAAGAGATGAAAACAGGTAAAGACTCTGCCTGAAATTTTGAAAAAGGTCATAGCACCAGCCAGCATCTGTACCCCTGTAGCTGCAGCATTCCATACAGAATGAAGGGGAAGACTGGGGTACAGAAATATTTTGTTCTGTTTACTCTTTGTGGTTCACAAATGATCAAAAGGTACCTGCATCGGGCCAGAAGTGATGACAAGACATTCTTAGGCAGGAAAAGGATCAGAGACAAGGGTCCGTGTACACATACACTGCATGTGGCATGGGATCCGCCTACCCTTTCCTTTCTGGTCTTCACATAGCTGAGGATTGAGAGACTGATCCTGTTTAGGGTTCAGCTAAAGGAAAGATGTCCCTACAAAAAGAGCATTCATCTGGGAACAGTGCAGAGATAAGTCATGGTAGAGGATGGATATAGTAGAGTCACTGGTTTTAGCAGCACCAGTGGGTTATGAAAGAGCATAGAGTTACCACAGCAGAGGGTTGACTGCAGAAGCTCAAGGGAGCAGGTGCTTAGGCTTCAGTCTCTTACCAGCTTTGACAATTTGGACGAGTATTTTAAGCTCATTGTGTCTCCAGTCCATTATATACATGAGATGAGGAATAGTGTCTTCCTTGTCAGCCTGTTCTCAAACTAGCTCGATTATAGCATATTTAGTACTTGGTACCTCATAAGCATCATATGTCTATGTGCACTTGTTAAATAAGGTAGAGTCCAAAGAGGGTAGTGGCCAACTTCCCCTAAGTAATCATGGTCTGCATTTACTTCCAAGACAACAGACAATTACCGTGGCTATAGGCATTTTCTCAGTGGATGCTTATAGAACAATGCCCAAAGCATGGAGATGGGAGATTTTTTCACCACTTATTATCAAGGGTAGACAATAACTAAAACAGATAAGTCTTAAATACCACTAAGATTTTTCAAAAACTACTCAATATAATCTGATGTCACTCAAGGTGAGAGAGAAGGCTATTTGGAATAAATCATTACACTGAGACTAAAAAGAATAGTAAAAAAAAATTTCTACCATTTTTTAACCTTCTGGAGACATTTTTGAATAAAACACAAATGAGATCCATTCTGAAAAGATATCAAAGTAACATGTATTTTCATTCAATTATATATGGTACATCATAGTCATCATGATAATGTCAGACCTCAGAAAAACAACTTTTTAAAACTCAATGGATATTAAAAGTACTATTTTGAGACATATAATTACAAATTTTTTTAATTTTTAAAATTTTTTTTGGTTGTATTCTCAGAGTTCTATTAATTCTTAAAATGTTTGAAAATCACACTTTAGGTATCTTGCTTCACTTGTGGCCCCATCTTTATCAAACAAGTTGACCTATCGATTTCATGACCCCTCATTTTGATTTCAAATTGAATACTGAATCACCAGTAGCAGGATTTTCAGAAACTGTTTAGGAAACATTTTAGGAAAAGGAGAAGAGAGTGCATATGTAATATTTAAATGACTTCTTGAGTGTTATTCATCTATAGCATTTTCACATCTTTAAATCATTTAGGATAATTAAGTCTCTTTTGATTGTTCATACTTAATTCTTTGATAATTTAAATCAACGTCAATAAAATAGATAATATGACATGTATATTTTCATAGAATATATATATATATTTTTTTGAGATAGAGTCTCACTTTGTCAACCTCGGTAGAGGGTTGTGGCATCACAGTTCACAGCAACCTCAAACTCTTGGGCTCAAGTGATTCTCTTATTTCAGCCTCCCAAGTAGCTGGGACTATAGGCACCTGCCACAAGGCCTGGCTATTTTTTTTTTCTGTTTGGTAGGGTCAAGGCTGGGTTTGAACACACCAGCCATGGAGCATGTGGCCAGTGCCCTAACCAGTGAGCAACAGGCGCCCTCCCATAGAATATATTATAAAACAAATATGAAGTATGGAATATCAGTTTTGATTTTACAACACTGGAAGACGTAACATCCTTCTATTTTAGAATATTTTATTAATCGAACATATTTATGTATCTTTTAAATTATTTCAATAAAATGTAGTTCTTGTATTGGCTTACACAGAACTTTATATGAAACCTAAAAACTATTATATTAGTTTAATTTGAGTAAAAGTGTGAATTCATTAAGCCCACATTTATATAACTGACAATACCAATTTTTTTTAATTTAAAGTAATATGTTAATACATTAAAATCACTCATGTTAAGAGGAATAGAATATTATGGGTTGTAAATCTATAATATATGTGAATTTTCACCCATTTCAGTAATTAAAGCTAATGGGCTTACTAAAAACTACCAAATGAACAATATTTACAAGATTAATAACTCTTAAAGAATTTATTTAGCTAATGTATTGTAATTTTCACAGCATTTGCATATATATGACTCACTTTCGGCTATAACACTTTGAGACAGGTAAAATTGGTAATCAAAGAACATGATAGATACAGAATAATTAATCTGTCAAGGTGATCCACATATGAAAATGACCAGTATTGAACAAAAATCTTTGGACTAATGAAAAAACATTTGAAATTATGTATGTGTAATAGAAGATAGTTAAACTGGAAAAAATAATGAGCAAGTAGGCAGGGAGGTGTTTACCTCGGTTTATGCAACAAGGGCATCTAATAGGGAATTTCAAAAATGAATTCAAAAGACAAAAGCAGACGGCAAAATCATATTCGCTAGCCCATAACAGCTCGGTTCTTCATCCTGTTCATGGCAGTAGTGGCAGGCATTCTCAGGAGAGGCAGTCTTTTTGTTTAAGAAACTCTGTGGAAAACATTAGCACAGAATTCTCACATTCGAAGGGACACAACACATAGAAAGCCCCACTTTCAGCATTTAACAGGACAGCAAATAGGACAGTGGAAAACTAATTGGAAAGAAAAAATTGTGGGTTTTGAAATCTGTTTTTCAAATCGATTAATAACCTGTTTATGTTAAAACATGTCATTTAGACCAATTTGAAAACATTGCTTAGTACAAGGAAGATCAGGACAAGAGGTCTGCAAGGTCAAGGACTGTAGCCCCGCAGAGATGGTGGCCCTCCATGTTCTGAGCTCCAAGAATCCCCAAACCTCTGCCTTTTTGGCCCTGAGTCCACTTTCAGAACTTGTACCTTCCCAATATAATCCTCCAGAGACCCAAGCAATACAACAATAACATCTTTTTTTTTTTTCCATATCAGGAACATTGGATAAAGCTTGGATGTACCCGGGTGAATTGTGAGAGGGCTTTTGCCACATAGAATGGGGTCAAAAGTGGGAAGGTATCTCTTAAAGATGTCACTTCCAGCATGAAACTCTATATAAGAGTACAAGAATTTTAAATTTCAACCTGGTCTTCCAGGTCATTGTGAATATACATTTCCAGGAAGAATATTAGATATAGTATAACCAGTGATTTTGTACCTTGATTTAAAACTTTTAAGTATTTAGACATGGGATAGACAGACCTTCCTTTGTACTTTGACCCAGCTCCACAAACACCAGGGATAGGGCAGTCCCCAGACTTGCAGTTGTCCATCAGCTTACAGATTAATATCAATAATTTCATTTTAATATCTTGAAAACTTCTGCTACTATTGATTCCCTATGCCATTGTTTTATTACAAGACTCTGATTATTTTCCACATGGCCTATGACACCTGTTTAGAATGTAATCTTCCCATGCTGACCTTTCTTTCAACTTAGGCTTATACCTTACTGGCTAAATGTATTTAATTAAAACTAATTAAAATTAAATCTGATGATATCATTCATCAACTAAACTTATTCCTATCATCCTCCCCCACATTAGCGGGTTCCATTCAAACTAACATGGCAGAAAAAGATATTTCAAAGTCTCATATTTGTCCATAATCCACGATCTCTCAGCTATCATGTCTTGTAGGCGTCAGTCCTTCTACCTGTAAACGTTTTCCTGTTTCCTCAGCCTGAATAAGTCTTATTCATTCTTCACGTCTCAGTCCATGGCTTATCTCCTCTGAGAACTTTCTCCACATTTCTCAGACTGAGTCAGCTTCCCCTGATCTGTGCTCCCACCTATGCGCATTTTCATCATGGGTCAATATCGCTATCAATTTTTTCTTGTCTGTCAAGCCTAGAATATAAGCAGTTTGCGATTAGTGGTTGTGCTATTTCACTTTATTTGTGAAACCGTTTTTCAAACATTTTTTCAGACGTACTCTAACCTCTATAGGGCTCAAGTCACTAGCATATAATGACAAAATACACGAGACTTGTCATTCAGGATGCAGTAATATAGCGTGCAAAGTATAATCACTGGACACTGTGATGTGAGCTTAATGTTAAGAATGGGTTGTCACAGAAACTCAAGTCTGCCTGATTTTGTTTTCCTGGAAGAAAATGTGTTCTGCATAAAGTGGATCTAGGTTGGGACCTCTGTAGGATGAATGTCTTGTAGTCAAAACGCTTGTCATGTAATACACATATAACAAACCTTTGTAATAACTATGCTTGTCCTAATCCAAGAGTGTGACAAATCTAGCATGTCTTGGTGTGGACTGCAAAAGTTACAGAACTAAATAAGGTAAAAACAGGAGGATGAAAGAAGAGGCTGTGACTGGAATCAGAGCAAAATGACCCTGGAATCATCCTAAACAGAGAAAGCATGGTCAGTAGAGGCAAAGTAGGTTGGTGAGAAAATATGAGCACTGTTCATCACAGGAGTCTGCATTCTCAATAATACATCGCACAATTCACAAACTATGTTAGTTTACAGAAAGCTGGGACTTCACTTTAACTTTTTAGTTCGCATGAATGGCCATTTGTCCTTGTCACTGGATTATGGTGAAACATAATGTCAGGAAAAAACCTAAACGGACAGTCTTTAGAAATAGCAATGTGGCTTTAATCAGCTACACATTGAAATATATTAGTAATCCTGATGTGTATAATACATACAGATTTATAATAACTTCACAGGAATACTCAAAATTCATTTCATATGATGGGTTCAGGTTTTCTTAACTATTATGTTTATAAAAACGTGTCAATTTGAAAGTCAGTTATTATTTAGTAATAGATATTTATTGGTGAAAACTAGCAAAAAAATTGCATTCAGCAATTTTTTAAGAATAAGAAAATCAAAATTGAACCAAGCATTGAGAGAAGCAAAAAATGTGGCTATTCCTATTGTAATGTGTTTTAGTTATTTTCTAGACCAATCACAATTTGGAAATTTATAAAACTAGCCTTTGGCAAATCCTGGAACAAATATAATAGGATTTATAATAAAATATACCATGAGAACAAGCCCATGCCGACATGATCACCACTGGCTTCAGTAATAAGCCTTCCAAAAGCAATTTTAATAAGTTATACTGCTTGATCATATAGAATGCTGTCAATTTAATTAGTGTAGTTCATGCCACTAAAGCCAAGAATAGACCTAAGTTAGACATTTTGTTGATGGATATCATTTATTAAAGATATTTGGAATGTCTTCCTGAATACACATGGTCAGAGGTCTGAAATTTTGTATAAAATATAATTTTAAATTATTTTGGTATTTTGTCAAATATTAATCGCCTTATATATGTATACATATATATAAAGAATACTTATATGTCCCTAAATCAAATAAAATATCCCTGCTTTCCAAAATGTACAAATTTAATTAAATTATTTTTAAATTCCAATGGAAATTTACAATTGAAATAAGAAAGTCTTAAAATTCTTATGAAAGCATGAGCAGCTAAAACAATTTTAAGCATGAACAAAGCAAAGGAATTTGTTGACAAAATAAATTGCTCTCATAGATGTTAAAAGAAAGGAACACTTTTACACTGCTGGTGGAACTGCAAACTAACACAACCTTTTTGGAAGGAAGTAGGGAGAACCCCCAAAGAACTCAAGCTAGACTTATCATTTGATCCTGCAATCCCATTACTGGCATCTATACAGAAGAAGTAAAATGCTTTTACCATAAGGACACTTGCACTAGACTGTTTATCATAGCTCAATTTACAATCACCAAATGTGGAAACAGACGAAATGCCCACCAACCCAGGAATGGATTAATAAACTATGGTATATATATACCATGGAATATTATTCAGCCATTAAAAGAGATGGAGACTTTACATCCTTATTAACCTGGAAGGAAGTGGAACATAGTATTCTTAGTAAAGCATCACAAGAATGGAGAAGAAAGAATCCTATGTACTCCATTCTGATATGAGGACAATTAATGACCTAATGCACGATGGAGAGTGGGGGAAGGGGAGAGAAGAGACAAGGGAGGAGAGAAAAGAGAAAACAAGGTGACACGGGCAGGACACAATTATAAGAGAGACTATACCTAATAAATGTAATCAATGTACCCTGGTTCCTTGTACCCTCAACAAATCCCCAACAATAAAACAAAATACCCAACAAAGGTTATCCAAAATATATAAGAAACTCATATAACTGGGAAAAATAAAAGGAAAAACTAACCTAATTTAAAAATGGACAAAACAATAAAGATTTTTTTCAAAGAAGATGTATGTACAAATGGCCAAGAGGTAATATTAAAAAGTGCTTGAGAACACTAATGTTCAAATCCACAATGCAATAGCATCTCAGATGTGTTAGGATGGCTATCATCAAAGAGACCAAAGATAAGAAAGGTTGGTAAGAATATGAATAAAAGGGGATCTTTGAACATTGTTGATGGGAATGCATTAGAACAGCCATTATAGAAAACAGTATAATGAAAATAGAACTACCAAAAATTTTTTAAAACTCACTCTGGGTATATATCCAGAAGATGAAATTGGCATCCCAGAGAGATTTTGCACCCCCATGTTTACTTCACTATTATCTTAAAAAGTCCAAAATAAACAACATTGTAATACTTAAGTTATGTTTGACCCCTGCAATTACAAGAGGTGCTCAAATGTAGCTTGCATTCCCCTTTTTAATGGGCATCCATTGACGATTCCATTTTGAACACATGATGGACTATTGTTTTCCTAAAATGTATACATTTTCAGCACCCCTGTATATTTAAAAATGGAATATTATTCAGCTACAAAAAAAGAAATTGTTATTTGCAACAATGTGGTTGAGCCTGGAAGATGTCATGCTAAATGAAATAAACCAGCTGCAGAAAGACAAATACTATATAGTCTCACTTACATGTGGACCCTATACAATTATAACTCCTAGAAACAGAGATAGAAGCAAAGTTTCCAGGAGTTAGAGGTGGTAATAGACCGGGGAAGTGTTAAATAGTATAAAACTTTGGTTATATGAGAGATGAATACATTATGGGTATCTAATGTACATTGTGAATACTACAATTAACACACTATACTGTTACTTGGGTTTTGAAGAGGGTAGTCTTCACCTCACACGTGCACAAGCCCACACATGCAATGGTGCTCAATGTGCCAATGTGGTAATCATTACAGTGTATATGTCTATTAAATCACTGTGGTAACATCAAATATTTCACATATAATTTTTATTTGTTCTATGTAAATAACCATTGAGAAAAGAGAAAAAAAAAACAAGCAAATATCTTTCAAACATTATAAAATTTATTATAGTCATCCCTCAATATCCTTGATGGATTAGTTCTAGGACCATAAATACCAACATCTACACATGCTCAAGTCATTTATATTAAATGGGTATATATCCTGAAGACCAAAAATCACATCATGATAAAGATATATGTACCCGAATGTTTATTGCAGCCCAATTCATAATTGCTAAGTCGTGGAAGAAGCCCAAATGCCCATCGACCCACGAATGGATTAATAAATTGTGGTACATGTGTACCATGGAATACTATGCAGCCTTAAAGAAAGATGGAGACTTTACC